>JAPDSC010088699.1:38021-61237 GCA_026290005.1 Latrodectus geometricus | reverse complement strand
TCATGCTTAATGCTCATTTTGTTAAAAATATATTTATGAGATATAAAAAGAGAACAGTACTGTTTTAAAGATAGATCTATTGGTAAAAATGAAAGCATAATAAATAAAAATAAATCCTGTAGGAAAGTACTGTCTTCTAAGAGAGACGTACTTAAAATATCGCACGATATAAATTTCATAAAATAAACACCATTTTATTTTAAAGCAAATAAATTAAAAGCAAATGTTGAAAGTGAGGAATCACCAAATTTAGATTTGGACCACTTTATAAATTGCCAAATTAAAGAAGCAAGACATTTAAAGTGTTCCATATTTTATGTATGACTCTCATTAAAACACTTAAGGAGTGATTAAGTATTTAAAATCAGTTGATTTTACTGTAAAAGATGATATAGTGAAATAAATAATTAACTGCTTTGCGAGTTAATTTTTAATATTTCTAAGAAAAACTAAAATTTGAATGTAAAATTAAGAAATTTTATAATAGAAATTAACAAATAAAGTGTGGGAATATAAAAATACAATCCAAGCAAAGCGATTTTCAACTGAACGATCAAGTAATTAGATAAAATTGATTTTTCTAAGCTCTTTATTCTTTTTGAATTAAAATTTAACTGTATGTACTGACACTAAAACATTTGCTGGTTGTTTTCATATTACATTTCGCTTCTAATATTGTTTTCCCTAATTTTAGTGAAAAAAGTTTTCTATTTTGGTTTTCCAATAAGGCCATATTTTCTGTAAAGAGTCAAAATTTTTCTCGTAATGCTCCACACTCAACACAGTAAATCTACATTTCCCTATTATTTTCATTCATACTTCCGTATAAGGAATTAGGTTCCCATATAGCATTTGAGTAATTCATTAATAATTTTAATTATAATTATTAAAAATTCTAGAGTATTGGTAAATGTAATTTATGTTTCACAGTTTCAGTCATAAATCTATTTTTATTTTTGTTGTTCAAACAAATGCAAATGGGTTTTTTTTTAACTTTTTGAAATTTGTTTATAAGCATCTTATCAAAAATTAGAAACTCTTTACTAAATAAAATAGTAATTGTTGCACATCGTCTAAACTAAAATATAGAAAATCAAAGTTTATAAAATATATGTGAAAGATTGAAAATCCTTAAATTTTCTAATCACCTATTTCAAACACTTCAAAAATGTGTAATTAGTTTTATTACCTAATAAAGAATACATAACTGTATTACGTGTTTCAGTACATTAAAATATATATTCATCACAAAAATTCAAAGTTTTCAATTTTTTGGTCATCAAATTAATCAGGGAATGATAATTGAAATTTCAGATAAAAATTACTTTAAAATATTCAATACTGCTATTTATTATAAGTATGTAGTTTCAGGTAATAAAAGTTATTTTAACACAAGGTATTATCTAAGATCTTAAATTTCCATTTGATGAAGATCTGCAGAAAAAACCTTCTAATTTGCTTAAAAACATTTAAATCAGAATGAATGCATTTTATTATTAAAAATGAAAAAATAAACAAAATAGAGGAAACTTACGATTTAAAAACAAAACCCAATAATAGTATTTAATATGAAGATTTTTTACACTATTTTTCTTTATATGTATTATTAATTCATAAATCAATGGATAAAAGAATTTTAAGTAAAATGAAATGCACTGAAGCCTATAACACAGAAGAAAAATTATTTTTATAGCAAATGTATACAATAGATAAGTTTCATAAGAGCAAAATGAGTTAGCTTAATTTTCAAAATGAAACAAGAAAAAATTAATGTGTTTTTCTTGAATAAATGTTATTTTTAAAAATAAATTCAAGTTTAGTTTAGTTTTTTATCTTTAATTTAATGAGTCGTTTGCTCAGTAAAACCACTGATTTGTTTCGTTTTCGAAATTCATTCCCTTTATTTAAATTCTTTTTAATAAAAATGAAATTATTTAACTTGTTACAAAATATATCAAAATGTATTGAAGAAATTCAAAATAAATTTTTAAAAATTTAATTTATTTATTGATCAATGATTTCACTTAGATTTCCTACTCTTTTAAATAGGGATTTCTAAAAAATAAAAGCATCTTCAATTAAAATTATATGCACTAAGTTTCTACTGTTAAATCAGAAATTATTTATCAAACGATTTCTCATTCTATAAAGCAATTAAATTCAAACTCAGGTGCGTAATTCCTAGAAAAATAATACATGGGAAAAAACTATGATTAAATAAATGAAACTCTCGGTGATACGTAAATTTCTGCCTGTTCTTGATTTGATATATTTTCACTTCTATTCATAAATTAAATCCCTATATTTAAACTGTATAAATATAAATACATCATTATAGAGCAATACTTTTTACAAATTAAAAAATATTAGCTTGTTTATTTATTATATTGAATAAAATCTAGCTTCTTTGCGTTTCATACATAAATTGAAATTTATTCTTTGTGTAAATAGAACTACAAAAATGTGACTGATTCCTACTAAAATGAAAAAAATATACGTTATGAAACTTTCTCTTTCAGCAATTTATCTCAGAATCATTCATCACTTAGTTATTATTTTCAGTTATTCATTTAATATGAAAGATGTACTTATTCTCTAATTTGTTAATTTTTATTCATTAAATACTAATAATTCGTTAAAAATCATAACGATATGTTTATTAAACACTTTTTAATACTTAATGATTTTAAAAATGAGTATTGAAGCTAATACATCTTACGCCTATGTTAAGATATAGGCATATATCCATCTATTTAATTAATCAAATTCATTGGAGAATTTTCCTTGAATTATATTAGTTAATGATTCTTTGAAGAGAAATTACTCATCAATTACTTTTCCCATTATAAGTGGATTTAGCATCAGAGTTAAAATTTATGGGGATGTAAGTTTAAACTAATGAATTAAGCAATATTTTTTTCTATTTAGAATACCCGAGAAAATTTTATAAGAATAAATCACATGAATAGATTTTGATTACAAAAATATGAGCTACAATAACTTAAAATAAATAATTATGTTTCTGCGAATAAAAAATGTAAAAAGAAATCTAAATAATACTATGAAATTAAAGTGAAAAAATGATTACTTAAATCTAATAAATGTCTTCAAAGTAAATGTTTGAGTTAAAAAAAATGAAATTTTAATTTATTTATAAGATCGGATGATTGTATATTTTGTTAAAGAATGATATTGTTCGATTCACCATTTATTAATTTAAAAAAAAAACAAAAGGAGCTTCTTATTTTTAGATGCTTGCATTGGTTTGAGCTGAGTAACATAATATGGGATACAATCTTCAAAATTAGTTGGACCTTTTTAATTCAAACCGAAAAAATGAGCAACAATTTTCAATAACCTTTGTTTATCATTGGGCCTCGAACTTAGACAGAAAATGAAATAATAATTACTATATAGAACTATAACAGCAAATATCTATTGCATTATTTATCAGAAATTTTTCGATTTTGATTAGAATAAAAGGCATAAAACTTATTGCTTTAAACTTCAAATCAGGATTGTCACACGCTTGTTAAAATGAGTAAGATTACTCTGCAAATATTGTACGTGTAAATAAAAAGAGTCACTTATAAAATCAATATTTATCAGTGAATAAAACTTATATTGTTAGAATTTGATGTTATAATGAATAATATTTATTGTCATTAAAGTTAGGATTGAATCTGGAACAATAAAGGGAAAGGTGAACATTTATAAACGCAAGAAAGTGCAGTTCATTTTCTTGGCAAGAGATTGGTAACAAATTTTTCACACTTCCTGAAAATTTGCTATTAATACTATACATCAAAAATATAAATCAAATTATTTTGACTCACGTTAGTATACTGTTTTTTGAGCGAAAAACACTGGGTTTAACCTCTGTTACTATTAAACAATAGGAGGTGGGTGATACGTTTCTGCCTTATATATGCACGAGGGACAGGACTGTTTTGCTTGAGAATTTTCAGGTTATCCTTGGTGTAACAAATATAGCACACCAGAATAATGAGAAGTCCTCCCGAAAGAAATTTATGTGATAGGTATTGAAATATCACACAATTGTATTATGATTTTGATGGATCCATTTATCAGCAACAGAAATATATTATTTCACTTATTTACTAATGATATAGAATTTATTGTAAGCTAGAATATTAATATTTAATATTGTGGGCTATCAATCTGATTCATATTAACTGCAACAGAAAAATCTAATATGTGAAAAAATAACATACATCTTTTGATTTTATTTTTCTTGTAATTATACCACAGGGAATCCAAAATACGACACCCTGAAAAAAAGTACGCAAATCATATTAAATTTACATCAAGCTCTTACAGCAATGTGTTTTATGTAAATCATTAATATTACAAAGCATTTGCACATCACGGACGACTGTATGACTACCTGTAAGGACTATATAAAGTTTGAAGTCTGCTGATTTGAAACACGGCAATTGATTTTCCGTGAGATGTCTTTCTTTTTGCGTAAGCAGCTTAATTATACCCCGTGAAAACATAGAGTGGTTTTCTAGTATGTTTCTAAATTCAACTATGGAAGAAAACCATTCTATAAGGGATTGTAAATTATAATTTAAAAACGGTGATCGTGTTGATCAAAACCAAATAACATTGATGACGATCAGCAAATGCTGGATGTAGGAGGGACGGTGGATCGACCCACATCATTAATTCCTGCACGTGATGATAAGTATATTGTGCGCATGACTGTGATGCATTGCACAATCACATCACAAACCATAGTATGGAAGATTCGGTTTGTTACGCATCATCGTTTGTAGATGGTAGGAATGTCCTCAAAGTGTCCTTTGCTTTGTTTGTCCTTGGCTGAAAACCACAGGCATTTGCATCACCGAAAGTTGCCATGACTGAGGGATATGAACAACGGAAAGGAATGACATTGTTTTTACTGACTACGATGGTTAGATTTGAGTCTAAAGACAAAATGAGGAGAGATAGAGGAACTGTTGCCTTAAGCACCGCCACGTTGGTTATGCACTTAACATATTTTGATCAGAGGTTTGAGATAATACTGAATTTCACTCTCTTATTTCTATAATACGGCCCGTATATAATGCCGGTACACAGAATAGCAAGTGGTACATATTTAAATTAATAGTAATTAATCTTCCTGTACCTATTGCATGAAATCAGCCCCATTCCAACAGGAGCGTTGCCACACGTGCCTGGCTCTAAATATTCAAGATTTCCTTATCCATCAAACTGAGCTGCTTCTTTGTGTTGCTTGCTTTCCCTATCTAATTCAAATTAAAATTCTTCTGGTCCATGCTCGCACCCTGGGATACCTCACCCGCTACTATATCAGATCATATTTAGCAACATGTGGAAACGTTGGCTGATATACCTCAAATATACATCCAAAGCCACTTTCATTCTGTGCTGAGATGGTATAGGAATGGTTACAGCCAATAATAACGGCTAGGCCAACTACTGATGCTGTCATCATACACATTTTAGAAAGGCTGCAATTTTATCTTCGTATAAGTAATTATCTGCCAAAAAAATTTTGCTGTGATATCTAATCTTCTTTGATGTTTTATTTTGGGCAATCAATAGTGTGCTTCTTATTCATTATTCAATCATTTTTCTTTATTAGTGAATTTAAATATAAACAAAATTAAAGAGATAAAAAATGAATAAGCAAGAAAAAACTCACTCATTAAACAAATTCGGATAATTTATGCTTATGATGGAATAAGATAACTCAGTTTAATCAGAATTTGATTTCAAATAACTAAATTATTAATTATAAATTTTTTGAAGTACAAAATGTCTAAGCTATTTGAGAACCTGATAGGTTGAAATCTAAGATTTTGCTGCTACCTTTTATATCAAATTCCTAAAAATTGAAAATTCTTCAATTAGATAGTAAGATAAGATTGTTTGCAGAACTTCACAATTGATGAGAAATGGAGATAATCCTTTTTATTTATTAGAGCTCATAATACATTAAAAGATATGAGTTTTAAATTTTTTCAATGAATTATATCGTTTCTGTAAATCTGTATATTTGTTGACAGTAATTCTTTTAGCAAACTATGGTAAAAGGAGTTAAAAGTGGACGTTTTCTCTTTTTTTACGCAATTTGTTTGTTGGCAAATTATTTACAGACTGTTTCTTCAATGGCAAAAATTTTATGGATAAAAATTTTAATTTCCCACATTAAATTAGATTCAAAATCTGGAAATGCAGATTAAGTTACCTGTAATTTGAAGCCCGTCAGTTATCTTTCTTACAGAAAAAATTGCTCTCTAATATTAAGAATAAAAATATGACTTATTCCCTTGTTGTAATTTTTTGAGATTATTTTTTCGATTATCAAATAAGGTGAAACATAGTCGTACAATTTTCATTTGGGAAATTCTATTAAGCCTATTCTTCCTAATATTTTAAAAAAAATATAGGAATGTATATTTATTTTAAAATATATATCTATTTGAGAAAAATATTGTGACCCAATCTTATTATTTTTCTCTCTCCTTTCTTTGTATGCATGGTTGCCTACCATATAAACGGGTACATGTGTGTACTGAAGAAATAGGTCTCCACACCAAATTTGTTGAAAAAGGGGAGCATTGTACTCCATATTTGCAGCCTGGCTGCCACTCGACAAAAAAATAAAGAAGAATTTCGTGATTGAAGAAACGTAATCTCCATGCATAGTTATTGAATTATTAATAAAGCATAGTTTCATTTACTTTATTTGTTATACAATGCCTATGAGAAAAATTACAAAGAATGGGTATTACTATTATTGCAAAGAGCAAATACAATGAGGATATTATAAACGTAAAGGAAATTATTGTATAAGGAACTTGTTTTTACGTTTACTATTAGTTAATTTTAAAATTGTTGCTTTTTTAATTGTGAAATTAATAGTCTGGATTCTTTTCTAATAAAATTTTACCTACATAGCCAGGTTTGTAATAAATTTTATGCTTATAGTCTAAAAAAGATTAAAAATGTATGAATTTGTTATCAGATAAACATTTTCTCCGTTAAAATTTAATTTAACGGAGAAAAAAATAATTCTGAAATTACTGAAAATATTATTCTGATGTCAGTGATTAGAAATAGGCATTTTGGCAAGAAAGTCACCAAATAATATTAAAAACAATATTTATTTGACGATATAGCTGGTGAAAAAGATTTTCACAACGTAAAGCTGAATTATTATTCATAACACATATGAACAAGCATAGTTATAAAAATATAGGTCATAGTCAGAAGTTCGAATACATTTTCATGATTAAACATTTATTTCGTACATTAGATATCTACTGCCACTATTAAAAATAGTATCTTAAATTTAAGAATATTATTTTTAAATTCTACTAAATAGTTACTATAACTTTTTCAGACCTTTCCTTTAATATGATTTTGAGATCAACAAAGATCGTTAGAATAGAAAAAATAATCGCATATATCTTCCACTACTTGTGTTGATCTTTTTTGGTTATCCATTCTGTTTCATCTTTCATTGTTATTCCATCGTTTTCAACTAGAATATATCCTTCTTGCTTTCTTTTAAATTTGAATTTCTTTCATATTTTGAGCACAATTTAAGAAAAAATGAAATTCGGAGCTGATGTCGAACCTGAATTATTAATTATTGATAAGTGGGCAGAGATAGCATGTTGCACTTTGGAGTCCTGCTCGTGGCTTTGTGGGAACTTTTCACAATGTTCTTTAATTATAACTATATTAAAATGCGTTGTAATTACAGTGTAATTATACCTCTAACCCAAAGAATATTATCCCACTATTCTATGTAAAACATTCGTATAAAACATGTTGCTATCATGTTTTCCTTTTGTGTAATAGTAGGGTTAAGAACCCTGAAATATATAACAGGAGAAAAATCTTCACGAGTAAAATACTTTTGGAGCTACACTTCTAAAAATAAATTATTATAATTTAAAATTTTTTGAGACCATAAAGATGAATATTGCTTTTAATTATTAATGAATAAAATTATCTCAAAGTTTTCTGTGATTATGAAAATTTTACGGTAGTAACATAATATGATTGCAAAAAAATGAATAATAATAGTTACGCTTACTGAAAACTGTATCAGCCGATTTAATTACAATATGTTTTCTTTTCCTAGGCATAAGCAATTTGGTAAAGTACTTAAAAAAGAAAAATATGAGACATATTTTTTCATTATTAACAGAATATAGGTAGGAAATTTTTGTAGATTCTTTTAAAATAAACTTTCTGCACAATGTATAATAATAACAACATGAAACAAATGTTATAACTTGTAAAATATAGAGATTATTTATCTTATTAAAATAGTCTCATATAATAACTATAATATAAAAATGTTTTCATGAAATTATCTTTACCTATTTTGGTTATATAACCAGTGTATGTTACAGAATCACCCTAAATCTGACTCTGGCAAAAAAAAAAATTCTGATTAATATTCAAAACGTATTTCATGTCATTTGTAATTTTTGTTCATACAATTTTGCTATAAATTGCACGGTCTCATAACTTATTTGCCCATAACTTTGTTCTAAAATAAACAATTTTAAAATTACCATTGCTAAGAATATCAAGTATATTTTAATAGTTTTCTTAAGAATTGATGAATTTAAACAAAATTATAATCATTCTTCTACCGAAAAATCATGCTATGAAATATTATCTTTTCCCTCAGAGTTGCAGAATTTTATTGCTACCTATTTTTAGCTGAATTTCAACATTGAGCTAAAAAACTATGTAAGTTTAATTAATAAACTTTGAAACAGAATGATGTAAGCAAATCACATTTTTTTTAGTTTTAAGCAAATTTAAATTTTTTTTTTAATTCACTTTAGAATTTTACAATTTTTAAAGCAAACCTCTCTAAAAATTTTGACATTATTCTTCAGTGAAAGTACTTACAATCTCTTTGTGTTTTAACGATGAAATAAAATAAAATTTCAACTGAATTAATGAGGTAATTTTGTGATTTAAAACTTTATGCATAAACTTATAACTTTACTGCCTGGTTCAAATAAAATATTTAAATTGTTTTACAAAACATTTATCTTCCTGTTTGAAAACTTTTTTCACTTAAATTTATCTCTAATTTTCATATATACACACATATATATTGCAACTTAATCATTAAGAATATAAAGCTATATGCACCTTTTAATATTTTCAATGAACTTAATAATATTTCTATGCAAATTACAAGCATATTTAAAAATCAATATTTTAAACCATTTGTAACTTTGTTCACATTTATGGAGAAAATTTCAAATTTTCCGAAAATAAATTTAATTGTAACGATTTAAATATTAAGAATAACAAATTTATATAAAACTAGTTTTACTCTTCTATCAAATGTTCTTCGTGTATAATGTGTACAATATACGTATCATAAATATTTCAATAAATAATGCTGTCTTTAATACCGTATATTTTGAAAAAGCTAAATTAAATTACTGTATCTGAAGTTGAAAAAGTAATTTTAACAACTTCTTAAAATTGAAAAATATGCATATGAATATATATACAGTTTAAGCTTGTTTAATTTTTAGGTAATATGCATATTTTTCAATTTAAACTTAATATTATGTATATTTACTACTAAATATACAGATTATAAATATCGTTCTTGTGTGTGTATATATATATATTTTTTGTGTCAAGTATTAATCCTATATTATAAAAAATAAATACTTATATCTATAAATTTGTACAAAATTTTATATAAACTTCTCCTCTTCCACAAGCTAAGTTTATAAAATGTTTAAATTTTTACTATAGCTCTCAAAATAGAGTCCAGAAAGCATAAAATGTATTGTTATTTTAGAATAATATTGATATTTGTTTTATTCAGTAAACATTGACTCATCTGTACTCATGTAGAATTCAAAACTAGTAAGAAAAAGTATTTGGAACTTAATTATTCACATTGCTTCATTTTCACTGCTTCGTGTAATAATAATTAATGCAGATTAGTGTATTTGTTATTTTAAAGTGATAAAATCCTTCAAATAAAATAAGGGGTTTCCACAGACTTTCTCATTTAATATATTATTATCATTTAATATATTAATTATATTTTAAATTTACGATATTTTTAATTTAAAGCAATTCACTGTTATTTAAGAATAAATAATTTAAAATTTCTCCACGTTTTCTCTTTCTCACATTAATTTTTGGAATTTCCAATTTATCTAAATTTAATTTAACGTAATAAAATTTGGTATCAATTTTATATGATAAGTACTCTAATGAACAGTGGAAACATAACTTATATAAAATAGCATCATATAAATGCAATATTTATTATAATATATAGTCGAAAATTTTTTATAGCTTTCTCTAAAAAAAAGATTTATATATTTTGAAATAAAACCATATACTACTTTTCAGTCTAACTGTTCCAGTTGCATTCAGCTTAGAAAAAAAAAACATAAATTTATTCGAGACTAAAGACGTAAAATCAATTTTTTTTCTTTTAAATTTGAACTTGTGAAAAAAAAAACTTTTTTAGAACTATGTGATGATTGCTTTTAGGGGAAGAGCGCAAGATATGATAACTGGTTCTCTTAATTAAATTCGATTTTTCCTATAAAAATGGGCTCAAAAAATCACGAAGAATACTAAATAGATTCTCGAAATCCAAAAATTCATTCTTCAGTTGAGAGTTAACAAAATATCGAAAATCCACACAACCTTAACTTCTTCATTGAAAGCTAGTAATAAATATCACAGAGGAAGTTCTCCCCTTCCCCTCGCTTCCAGACCCGAACCAAATAAACATTTTCAACGGCGAATACCTTTAATTTTATTAAGATACTTTGCTCCTTGAATTATGGTGTAGGAAACACCAGGATTAATCGCATTACAGTTAGATATCTTCCTTCTCAAGAGTATTCGCTTAATTAACAGCACACATCTCTCTGAATAAAAAATCACCACCACTAATTCAAACTTCAATGAATAACGATGAAAAGTTGCTTCCGTAAATTCATTTGACTGCCTCATTTTAAGGATATTTTTGTTTGTTTTTTCATTATTCCTTCTATTTCTAAAATCAGTTATAGTATAAGTTATCAAACAATAAGTAATTTAATTTAAATAATATATTTAATTTGAATCTTATATTCAAAGTTTAAATTTGAACATAATTATACCAATTTTTAAATTAAAATTTTGTTTTGATTTCATTTTTAAAGTTATTGGTGTCAGAAAAACTGAAAAAAATCAGATTGCGAGATTTATTTTTGGATCAATACTCTTAGATAGAAAATGCTATTATATTAATACCTACAAGAGAAAAATATAATAATGTGATTTATGATACAATCTGTAGATAAATCATTTTATATGAGCTTTGAATAGAAAAATAATAAACTGTTCAACCAAAAGCTTTATTTATTCTTATGGAACATATATTAATTTAGAAGTTTTTATTTATAAACAATAAAAATGTGTTTTTCTTTGGGAAATGTGTAACGTACTTTAAAGATGTAAGAGTTGAAGATTTTTTCCTTTATTTATATTTGGAGGTGTATATGTTTTTGCCATTTATATACAAGCTAATTCACGCTTTGGTAGTGGAGCATAATTGAGGTGGTAGTATGCAGGGAAAAATTCAAATGGTGATTTGCAATGGTATTTGCTTATTTTGTGTGTATTTCGAAACAACATGAAAAGAGTGAAATAATGTTCAACTTTAAAATTAGGCTTACGAATAAATAAATGATGATAAAATATTTCTTTTCTTGTATTATTGTCCAGCAATATTATTGATGCACTAGATGTTAAATATTAGGCTGATTTTATAATAATTCATCACAAATTTGTTATCCTCTTTAAATATGTTTGTCTATCAAGAAATTTGAATCCATTTACATATCAATATAATCAACTTTCATGTTAAAACAGTTTTTTGCCTAGCATTCAGCAAGAAAATCCCTGATGTGAAGCCATTCATTAACATTGTAATTTGTTCTCCATTTATTTTTAACATTTACAATCAAACACGTTCTTTCCATTAAGACTTTTGCTATCAATAATTCTTACCATACGTAGATTCTGAAATAAATATTGATATTTAATACAAAATTTTAAAAAGCTTAATTGCATAAATTATCGATATAGAATCCAATGCATTTGAATGTGAAAAGCGAAAAACGTGCATTAAGAAAATAATGATAAAAAAATATGGTTTCATATGTAAGTTCAACTTATTTTGCAAATATTCTCTGTTTTTCAAAAAAAAGTTTTTTGAAATAAGGTTTTTCTTGAATATTCCCGAGAAAATTGCCCCATCAGCTAAAATTGAATATATAGTATTAAATTAGTTGTCAAGAATAACACAAAACAATTTTTAAAACATTTATTATTTGTTGATAGGTTGTAAAATTGCCATATATTAGTTTACCATTATAAAGGATCCTTTTAGTCCTTAACAAAGTACCCAAGGAAAAGATAGATCTTTCTGGAAGCGATTTTTTTTTAATTTCACTAAAAAGCATTCAAACTGAATTTTATATTGAATTGATTAATATATTATGTTAATTCTGTTCTCATTACAAATGAAAATATCCAAAAAAAAGCTTTATATGTAAATTATTAATGAGTGGATATTAGTTGGAATGGCAAGAAAAAAAGCAAGAAACTTAAAATTTGTAATTACATGATTTCGAATATGGAACATTTTGATATAATTTGATATGGGAACAATAAATGAAAGTAAATTTACATATTTATTTCTATGGGAATGTTTACTGAAAGTTATTCTATACTTACTGAAAAGCAGTCTATGTTAATGTTTGCTTACAAAATTACAATTAAAAGCACTTATTATAATTGCCACAGTATTTTAAATTTTCAATGAGATATTTGGAAAGTTAGCAAATATTGATAAAATATGTACATATCTTTACCTAAATATATGCAATAAAAATGACAGCTATTCATTTGATTTTTTTAATTACATTTAATAATTTTTAAACATTATTTATCATTTCCACAGCACTTTCTCACAATTTTATATTTAATTTCTAAATGTTTGAGACTTTCGTTGGAAATATTCCACTACTAAAATATGTTTACAAATTTGTGCTCTATTTTTTTCTGCAATTTTAATGCAATACATTATCAAAACTACACTGGAAACTTGTTTTAAAATCAAGCACATTTACACTTTTACCTTTAAAAAACTCTAACTTTTAGTTTCAAGTAATTCTATCCCAGCAAACACAAACATGGCAGGTATTTATTAGGCCTCTGCTGCGAGCCGTCTTGGCTAGCAGCAGCCCGCCACTATTTGGCCTCGTTGGCTCAGTCAATAAAGTGGTCGTCTTCATTGATGGTGGGTCGGCAGTATGATTCGCTGCTGGCCCAACGCTGGTTGGCCAGCAATGCCTTATTGGTCATGTGTGGCCCATGTTATTGCATTACACAATTATCCATTGGCCCTATGCCGTTTGGCCAGGAGTGGCCGCTTTTACCAACGTGAAGCCAGTTATAACTTATACTTTGTTTCTACAAATAAAATAAATATTTCTTCATTTTTATTTGCTAATAGTTTATATGTTGTGAAGATAACATTGTGCATTAAATTAAAAATTAATCTCTGTTTTGGTTATTTAGAAAAGCAGTTTTCTTCCTTAATCAGATAGTGATATTAAATGAAAATTTATTTCATAAACAAAAAATTATATATAAACTAAAACAATTTCAAAAATGAATTTCAAACTCTCATTACAATGAGCAGATAATGTCACCAGATATTACAGTTCACTATTATTAAACTTGAAATAAATTAATAGCTCAGTTTAATGAATTGGGCATAAATTTATTAATATAAATGTTTAGAATCATTTTTTACTAATTTGTTCTGATTATTTTTGAAATTATACATAAAAATGTATATTATTTATAGTCATTTTTTACTGATTTCTTCGGATTATTTTTTTAAATGGCTATTTTTGTTCTTTTTAATTTTTCTATAAGCAGTTTTCAATCGATTGCTAAATTTTGAGCACATGTAAATATACATAAAATTCAACTTAATTATTTTAAGACATTTGTTTCAATGTTTTATTGTAAAGCATTTAACAAATAACTTAACATTGATTTTTTTTTCTTTTTTTTAACATTAAATAACATGTCAAGTAATATTTTTCAATAATGGTTTAAAACAAGACTGGATCGAGTATAATTTTTTTATTTACACTCTCATGAATCAATTCATATTATATATTTACAGTTTTCAGTTTAAAAGTTTTGTTCTTTTATTTCTTCTTTCTGGAACATTTTGGAGCCAATTTAGAGCTGTACAGCAAACGTGTACCTCTTTTATAGTCTTTTTTATCACAGTACTTTGTGGAATTTTCTCAATAACAAACTTCCGCAAATGACTATATTATTATATGTGTCATGACTAAATGCTTGATAATATATTCTTTGGTAACAATTAACATTCTTTTTATAAATGCAACACGTGTAATCTTGAAATGAAATCCACTATAAAAAAATATGGGACATTTTATCCATCTTGGTGTACGTAGAATATTTGACTAAAAAAAATCTGTGCATTTCATAGCACCTAGAATTTTTCGTTACAATAAAATTTAAATCATAAAGTCAATAAAATTTCTTTCATTATCCAGTTCCAAAATATGTTTCGCTTTTACTAATTATTTGAGAAACATGAGAATAATATATTTTATTGTTTCAATGTTTCTGTGTTTAATAGGAATATAAAAGATTTTAAAGGTTTTGCAAACTTTTTTATTTCTATTAAATTTTGAAAAAAAGTCACTGATTTTGTATCTGTTTAAGTAATATAATACAATGATTACACTGAAAAGCAGTTGATTAATAGTCTTTAAGTCTCTTTGAAGTTATAAGTTTTATGACTTTAGTTATCGTTAAATGTAATAACATTGTGTAAGAAATTGTAAAATATGTTTCAATTAAAAAGGTACCTAAAGAAAGTTATGTAACTAAGTTTCTTATGATTAACAAATAACTCATGACCAAATAGTGTTTTTAGCAGTATCTGTGAGTGATTAGTGTAATTTTAAAATTTCGGGAAAATTGAATGTTTTAAATATGAAAAATGAATTACAAACTTATTCTAAGAAAAATTATTAATGATTAGTATTTTAAAAAGATTTCTTTCACAAAGGAATAAAACATACTAAATATTTGATTAAATTTTTAATTTGCAATTCAACACAGAAATTCATATTTACATTCTATTTTATGGAAATATTAAATCAGTGAAAGTTAGAAGGTAAAGTAACATGCATTGTCTTACCTGCAATTATATCTATTATATCTATTATCTTACATGCAATTATACTACTACTTCAACAATAATCACCTTTTTCATTTTGTTTTTTCAAATTAGAATTATGCAATATTTTGAAAAGTTAACATAATAATTTTAGTTTTTTTTTCTTAATATTACTCTTCATTTAAACAATTCAGAAGAATAACCAACTGATTTTTTTTAAGATTTCAACAACTATTTCATGGTAAATAAATATAATATAAAATTTTATGTATAAATTATTTTTATTTTTAATTAAATTTAATTACGTATAAAATGAAACCTAATTAAACTTTGTTTGGTATTTTAAACCTATATTTGTATATTAAACAACTTTTAGTATATTTGTATTCATAAAATTTCCAGCTAATAACATATTTATTACGTAATATAAATTAAATTTTAAGTTATTGTAAGTCAAAATTTAACAAATATTTTAAATATGAAACTCTAATTAATGATATAATTTATAATCATAATAAATTATAGTTGTTTACAATTATAATTACAAAATACTAACTATTAAAATTTTATTTAATAGAGTATTTTATGGAACGATTATATTTTTTTAGTAAAAATAGTTAATAATTTTGATATTCCTATAGCTTCTAACCTTCGTAACTATCAGTAATACAAGGAAATAGTTTTTAAGCACTCATTTTCTTAAACATACATATTAAGAACAAAAATAATTTTCGAATATCAGAAGCAGTTTTCAAAATAAACTAGTATTATCCTTGATTAAATTTCTTCAACCGTTTTATATATTTTGTTTTTGAATACTCATTTCGTTAGATTTTTAGTATTATTATTTTTTCTTTGCTTTTTTATGCATATCCGTAAGGATATCTCGAGTCATGTTTTGCTATTTTGTTGAGAAGTAAATTCTTTAAATTTTAGTTTGCAATACTAAAAAAAGAAAAAGTTTTAGTAAAAGTAAAAAAGTTACACAAAATTATTAATTTTTTCATTATTTTCATACATTTATATAAAGGTAAACCGTTGCTTTTATTTAGAAGTAATATATATTAAATAAAGTCTATGTATTTCTTAAACAAATAGGAATTTCTGGTAGTAACAATATATTTTATTTTTTTGTAAAATAAAAACAATAAATCTTAGTTTTCAATATAATCAATTTTGTGACAATTTGATTATCATATTTTAACATTGACATATACAAGAGATACTTATTTAAATTAAACATCAGTGTCTTGTTTCTTTTATTTACAAAATTCTTCAAAATTTAAACATTAATTTTTACAAACTATATGCAATTGATTTTTAAACTAAAAAGGAAGAAATTAAAATCCAATTTTATCTAAATTTTTGAGGTTCATTAAAATGTAGAAATATTTAAATTAAAATTCAAAGTTATTAAATCATATATAAGATGTAAGTTCCAATGTTATACAGAAACACATACCACGTGAATTTCTCTTTCTTCCTCTAAATTTATTTATATGCTTCACTTTTCAATAACCACTTTTAAAAAGTTCTTCTTTTTCTTATTAGGTAATTTTTATCAAGCTCTTCCAATTTTGTCACAATCATTTACAGATAATTTTTAAAAGCATACCACTTGAAGCTTAATAAGAGAGGGTTGCTAAATTAATTACATAATATGGCTCATACTTAAAAACGATTTAGTTAAAAAGCTGTGAACAAGACAGCCCAATTTATTTTGGGTGTTAGTATGGAAAGAGCTTAACAAATCACTACAGATGCGCTAACAGTTTGCTATAGTTGCAGACAGAAACAGCTGCAAACCTGTCTCATTAATTACAGCATTATTACATATACTTTGTATCCTCCATTTTCCACTACATAGTATTGAACCCTTTTTTATAAGCGTTTAAAAAGTAATTGAAGTTCCTAGTTTAGGAAAGAAATCCTTAAAACCGTTAGTAGATAAACCTGAAAGTTTTCTTAATCTCGATGCAAATTTATTCTGAAAATGCAATCAAGTACTAGATTTTTATTTAATTTCGCAGAAAAGGCTCTCGTCTTCTTTATTGCGTTCGTCTTTTTTTGCTTTTAGAGATTGTGAGACAAAGCAGAAACTCTATCGAAATTAAAGAGAAATTATTGCAAGTTTTGATAGCTTTCAGTATTTAATATAGAAAGATATGAGAATAAGCGGCATGCAGAGGGATATAAGCAACGGAAGAATTCCTCGTTAAAATGAGCTACATATATTACCTGGGTTACATAGATTAAATACGAAAACAATAAAAGTATTTTAAGAAAACTTTGCATGGAGAATTTTAATAAAAAGTAAGTCTGTAAGACACGTAAGATCATTTCTCATTCACAAATGACAGCTTTCGCGATTATTTAAGGAAATTCCGAAAAGAATGAAGATGAAAAATTAACAATAGCCAGAAGAAAAAATAAGAGAAGTTTATTGCTCAACTTGCACTCTGAATAGAGTTTGATGTTTTTTCCCTTATTTAATTATGTTTTTGCAGAAATTCCACTTTTTATCAAAAACTTTTAATATATGTATTTTTCCAAAACTTATTCACTAGAGAAATTGAGAGTTAAGCATAGTTGTTCATATTATGTTGACAAAAATATATTCGAAAGTTTTTCAAGTAGATGAAAATGCATTATATCAACTAAACTTGCTTTATAAATTTTTAGAGTTTTATAATCTTAAAAGTGACATTTCGCTTTAACAAAATTATTTAAAAAGGAAATATTTTTTACTATTGTAGAATATAACTGTTTAGATTGAAATTGCAATTTTAAAAACGAATGTTTAACAAGATTATATATTTTTTATAAAATTCTTACAAATAAAAAACTTATAAGAAAAAATATTTAAAAACATTATTTTTTAATATTCTCTGAATGTTAATTTTGCATTTTTTGATATAATGAAAAAACTTTGCTCTAAAATAGTTTTTCACATTTGTGTTACATTTGTTTTTAAAAATATATTTAGCATTTTTTTTATCTTTGTTAAAGAAAATTACGGTAATTTTATAAAAATTTATAATATCACACAACATTTTAAAATCAATATTATGAAATATTTTCGAAATATTGATATTATTACAATCAATTTTAAAATTATGATTGCCGATTTGTAAAAATTGTAACCATCATAATAAAAAATACAAATATTTGCTTATATTATTTTTATATTTTAAAAATAAACTTTATAAATAATCTAAATATTTAATTTATTAAAAAATTTTGTTAAAATATTTATAAAATGTACAAAAAAATTGCTTATAGCGAAGGAGAAATAATAGTTGTAGGAAAACCCAAAATGTTTCAAACAATCACATTGATGACAGACGTACATACAGATCCTGACACACACGCGTGCAATATCCATTTCGCATTGCTCAATAGTCGCTCTTTTGCTTAATGCCCAATCAATTATCGACACAGTGCTTTATCAGATAATCAGCTTAGTAAAATTTTTAAATTTATATTTGATTTTGTGATAAAATTTACTATTATCTTACATTTATTTATTTATGCTATTTTAATATTAATTAATGGATTAAATTTGCTTAAAATATCGTATAAAATAATAATATTTCAACACTAGTCTAGCTTCAAATAAAGTAAGATAATAATTATGGGCCTAAATGAACTCGATTTGCTTTAGAGAATTTGAGAATTAATTCGTATATAACTAAGCATATTGATGTTAACTTAAAATAAAAATTGTGACTTTTGTAATGACTTTCTATCAAACCATAGTACTTTCCAAGCATATTATATTAATATCTGAACATCAAAGGCAGCTTCAGTGTCAAATAATATCAATAAAACTCCCAAACAATCTAGGCATTTATTTTCTTTTATTTGGAGATGATGAGTTTTATCCAACAAAAAAAAAACCCCAATGCAGTGAGAGGAAACACATTCATAGGTGAAATGATAATAAATGCAATACGACATCAATTCTTTTTCATACTCAAATCATTAAATTTCGTTTCATGTATAATTACAGATTAAAAAATCCATTAATTCAGAAAAACTGAAAAATTATCATTAGACGTCAAATTTTTCACGCTTTCTTTTCTTTTTCCAAATGGTGTTTCCACGACGCCTTTTCCCCGCATCTCATTAATATTTTCTCCCAACTAGTAATAAGTATTCCCACTTTCCAGTGACGTGGAAAAATACGCCTTACAAGAAATGAAGAATTATTTTTTAGATTACAATTTTCAGCCCGTCGGAATCGATCATCCTGGGTTCTGATGGGGATTTAATTACTTTGTCGAGTGGACACTCACTTATCTTGACTTTACCAAATATTTGGAGGGAAAAATTTGTCAGACTATTTCATCCTTTCTGTACCAATACATAGGAACAGTAATATTTTAAGAGTATAAACTCTCTGAAACTTTTCTTAACATTTGTGTGTGAAATGGAAATAAAATCATTTTTTTAGAGACAGGTAATCCGCTGTAACCCAATATTAAAATTATGATTTCTGATTTCAAATAGAGAAATATTTATTTATGTGATGCTATATCTTTTAGAAAATTCTAATATTCAGTATATCTGCTTAAGTATATGAGTAAAGTATATTTCATATGTGAAAAGAATCAATTCTTTTACCTGTTAAATTGTTCACTGTGAAATTGATGTGAAAAGAATCAATTTGACAGTAAACAATTTTTAAGTGACATATTTAATGCGAATAAAATATTTAATTTTAAACTTCTTTAATATATATATATATATATATATATATATAAAAGTAAGCTTCTATTTCTTGATGTAAATGATGCCCTTTTAATTGAAAATAAAATAAATAGAAAATAATTTTTCAGATATAGTTCTTTTATCAAAGCATCATTTATCAAAATTCAATAAAAGTAACATTATTTAAACCATGAAGCGTAAACGTTTCATTCTTATAAACAGTTAAAAAATGTTTCAAGAAATGTATTTTATGTAAATTATTTTTATATAGTAGGCAATCATGTACCTATCAAAACGCTTTTAATTGGCGCAGCTTGTCATTTTTGGAACTTGCGCCAGAAAATCCTACCAACCAACCAGCCAACCAAACCGCTTTATTTTTTAAAAATATTAATTATTTTACATGTCTACAAAACTATTTAGGACTTCATTAAAACTTATTCAATGGTGTGAGATTTAAAAGAATGGAAGCACTTAATTGTTAGCTATTTTTCAAAATGAAATTCGTACCACTCTCATTCGACTATAATATTGACAATCTGAGAAATGACATGATTAGGTATGTTCTTATGAAAATGCTTAGTGTAAACATACGCAATGCCTCATTTATAGTTTTTCTCATGCAGAGAATAGTGTAATTTCAATCCATAGCAAATTAAATTACACAACTTAAAAATGACTGTTTACTTATTTCCTTTTTTATTCGGGGTCTTAATAATAAAATTTCTATTTAAGTAAAATAAGCCAATGCAAAAAATTACATTAAAATTAAGTATAATTAATGTTTCACTTACAAAAATTTGTAAAAAAGATTTATTGATTAGAATGACTGAATCTTCCATTTTAATATATATCAAGGCATTGAAGTGCACCTGATAATTGCTTAGAAGAAATTATTGGATATGTGGATTGTTCAATTTTCATGGAATATGGCACTCCTTCGGCAGAAGCAGCTGAATTATCTCTACTTTGTAAATAAATGAAATATTAGTTACTATTTCCCAATAAGCTGATTCCAAAAAATATGAAACTTGAATCTTTGTGATTTATTGTTGTATGATTATTCAGAATTTGCTATATACGGCGTCTGATTTTGAAATTATCTGAATCGAAAACACACATTATGTATCACATACACCCTAGTACCCATGATAGTATTTAATCTGTTGTACAATATGCTGTTTTAAGCTTTCAGATCTTAGAATAAAATAATAATCTTCACCTCCAAAACATTACGAAAGTCGTAACAACTTATTCACAATTTCTTTCTTTGCTGGTTTCATCTCACTTTATATTTTATAGTTTTTGTCAAGAGACTTGCCAAAACTGATTTCATTTTTGTTTTCTCTACAATTGTGTTTCATTTGGAACAGTTAAAAATGATTTCTTTAGATATCGCGCATATACCATCGTATCAAAATGCATGTGACTTAGGAAACAAAGCCATATAGTATACGCGCCAATATAGTTACAAAGCCATGCAGACTTTTAAGTACCATTTACGATCGAGTTCGGTGCCCTCTGTAAGTCACTTTTTAAAATGTTTATTTTATTTAGGAAATAAAATAAAATTGCATATTTGATATTCGGGTGAGTATCATGCTTATTCAAATAAATATCACGTATCCTATATATTCATAAGAATTCAAATAAAATATCGGGTCATTCTAATCAGTAGCTAATTTTACACCTTCATGAAAGTGCAACTTTTATCATAATTACCGTGTATTCACATGAGAAATAATATTGTATGTAAATGGACAGTACAGTAAATTAAATGTTATATAAATTATGAAGTATATTTCAAATAAATTTGAATATCTAACATATTACCTTATAAAAAATGCAACTTATTGAGTAAAGATTAGGACCATCCCATTTTATACCATAATTGTTAAATAAGAATTAAAACTCCATATAAAGATAATTATTAATGAATAGAATTTTTAAGTACGCGTAAACATATTAAAAAAATAATTCAACGTAGAATTTGTGTGTGTTTGAGTATTTATATGATTGTAGTCTAAAGAATCAAATTTTACTAATGGTCCAAAGTTCAATCCGCAAACGCACCCATAAACAGCACCTAGCAATTTTTAGCTATATTTGTGTTACTATATAAGGCATTTCTAAAAAAAGAATCTTTGCACTACACAATAGGAATTAAAAAATCTACAGTTTAACGTGCTTATTTCGCACTAATTTTACTGCATGCGTCCGATTTAAACCTACAGTTTTCTCTTTAAAAACAAAAACGAGTCTAATAACTACCCAGCAACAGGGGAGGTACAAATGACTTTAAAAGATAACTTATCTTTTTTGCTATTGCTTTTAAATATACAGCAACAGTTTATTTTAAACATAAAAATATATATGCAAAACCGTGCCTTAATTTAAATACTTTTTGTAATAATGAAGTTTAGATATTTCAAAACATTGTATTAACACTGAAAGTTTCAAACCATTATGAATACATTTGCTCACGAAATAAGAGCAATCGTAATTCCTCGAATTATACAATGACATCACTTAGTATTCTTTTTATCGTTAAAAGTAAAGATTGATATTTTATTTAAAAAACTTCAAAGCATTCAAAACATAAAATTAAAAATTGTAAATGCAATTTTTTTTTAAAAAAATTAAGTAAAAATTTACATTTTTGATTAAATATTATATTAAACTCATTTTGTTTTTTACGATTCATCACAACTTTTGTTACATTGATACTTAAATCAAGTTTTATAAAAAGAGAAAAAATTCTCTGCCATGCGTACATCATACATTCAAACATTTGAAATAAGTAAAATGAACAATTAAGAGGAAATTAATAATTTGTATGGCAAATTTTGAATTAGCACATCACGCATAATGTTTCACTTCCTAAAATCAAAATAGCTCAACATATTCTAAATATTTAAATATTTATTTTATGAAATTACTTTCAAACAATTGTAGAAGCAGGAAATAATAGTTTACACATAACTATGTAATATATACAACATCATATCGTTAAAGTATTGATTGAATGTCTATTCTTGCTTAATAAGAAAACATGCAAGTTTAATTAGTTTCTAAAATTGAAATAGACTAAAGTTACATAAAATTTTAGTTAATATTTAAATAAAAATTCACAATAATGTTCTTTAAATAAAATATTATAATTCACATATATAACATGAAATATGCATGTGTTCAT
>JAPDSC010088699.1:20314-30508 GCA_026290005.1 Latrodectus geometricus | reverse complement strand
GATTTTAATTATAAAATATCTTGATTGATAGTGTTGTGTGCGATTTTATTTTTAAACTTAAGTTCCATTACATAAGTTACATTGTATTAACGGCAATAATATATTTTGATTATCCTATTTACATTCTCTCGGAGAATATACATTTCGAAATTCAATTCCATATTGTAAAATCTATATAATTTGTTAGTTTGCAATAAGAAAATAAATGATTTCTTTGGGATGATATCATATTTAAACCACATACATGAACATTCCATGTATCCTGTTTCCTTAAAATCTGTCAAATGAATCATGATAATATTTTATTTTTAAATGTTAACATGAATTCATACCATATTCCTATTTGCAAGTTAAATTTAAACAAATGAGATTAATAGACATTTTATTCTTCCTAATATTTTAATTTCTTGCCATTTAAAATTTTTGATAAATTTAAATACAAATGCAACTAACATGAACAGTTTTTCCTCTGCCCTTATATAAGTAAGAAACTTAAATTTCATTTTTAAATTACTAAATGAAAAGAATATTAATTCCATCTATCCATATACTGATAAACATAATACTTAATTTCGAATTAAAAATATGGAAAACTACCGTTTGTGCAAGATTCGAGATATGTTTCAAATAATAATTTATTATGATAATTTCTAGAAATTTACGGTCATTTATCTCTCCATGAAATTCGGAAAAACTTGTATTCCTTATTTAATGAAACACTAATATGTATTTTAAAATAATCTTATTTTACTCTTTATCCGTATAAAAATTAGTAATCATTGAGAATTATATTATTTTTTTGAGAATATTATTTATAAATTATTTTTTTACATTTGTATGAATGATATATTCAAATTAATATTAACAATAACTTCACACCCATGATGTAAATATATATAAACTTTTAATATATTTTAAAACTTATTAAAACAGAAATTAAAGTCCATTTAAATGATAAGTAGGGCATTTATATGACTGCACTATTAATGCAAATGTATAAATGTTCAATTCATTCAATAAAAAAAGTAATCTTAAAATATAGAAAGCAAGTTTTACATGAAGTATTCAGGCGAATAAGTAGTTCAGCAAAAGCCTTTTTAATCCTCTTAAACTGGGAAGAGCATCAATTCAGCAAAGAGAAAATCTTGTTAAGCGAGAGGATTTCCCGGATTCTATAATTTCACTAGAAGTATTGATGCAAAGCTCTCTTTCTGTGTTCTCTATTCAACATCATCAAAACATAAGGAATTTAAGACTTCTCCTAACATTAGATTTCATTTTTCTTTCAACAATAAAGTATATTGTCAGTGCAATAAACAGGTTGTCTAAACTATTTTTGATATAGCTGTTAATAAGAATATAAAGGGTTATTTATATGTGTGTGAATATATATGTATGTGTAGTAAAAAAGTAACTTTTTACATTCTGTTGCATACGAACTGAAAAAAAAATAATAATTGTGTTGAAGGATAAAAGGTAAATACGAAGGTACATATCGTAGGTTTAATATGAAACTAATTAATATACAACCTTATCAGTAATTAACTTATTTACATAAGTAATGAAAACAGGTTTAATAGCATCAAATAAAACAAAGATCTGTAATAAATCCAAACATTTTTAATAAATCTTCAAAATCCGTAATATAATTTTTCAGTTCCATATAATATAAAATTTGTAAATAAACAAATTTCATAACTCTTCATATTTTCTTAAAAAAAGATTTTTACAGACGTATAATTTATATTATAAAAATATATTTTATTCTCCCAAAAATTTCGTTATTCTTCAGTATTTATATCTCAACCAACAATTTAGGAGCTCTCCAGTAAAAAGAAATTACATTGACGCCATCTATTGGTCTAACGAAACATTATCCGAAAATTAAGAGAAAATTTAAAAAAAAAAAAAAAAAAAAAAAAAAAAAAAAAAAAAAAAAAAAAAAACATTTTTACGACACTCTGGTAGGAGAGTTGTATTTTCTGGGTTCGTAATTCAAAAAAAAAATCGTCTAGAGCAAACAGAAAAAAAGGGATGTCGAATTTGAAGATGAAAATGAAATAATCCTAGCCGAAGAAATTTTTATTACAGCTGGGTAACAAATTGCATAATTAAGCCACAATTTTCTAGAGAAGAATTTGAGAGTGTTATTATTTTATCACTTAACCATTATTTTTCAGTTGCTTGAATATGAAAAATCCACTCTAATTTCTTAAATAATAGAAGAGCTAAATCTTCATTTCATTAACCATAAATTTCATCAATATTGAAATATAAGTAAGTTTAGCAAAACATTATCTAATTAAATTTTGTAATATATTCTCTTTTAGGTGAAACTTAGAGGAAAGATTGAACTTACATATTAATTTCAATATTTAAAAAAAATCCAAAATATCAACAATAGTATTTAATTTACGACACAAAAACATCTCTTAAAATAGACAAGAACCTCTATATCACCATTAAAAATTAAAAGAAATAACACAAGAGTTAATAAGGACTGAACAATTCTATAGCTATATAAAATACGGAAAAATGTCCACAAATAAAGACATCCTAAGCATACCGCTTAACGCTTATTGATGAAGCGTCAGTTCAGGATTGATGATGGAGGTCTTTGCCGCCGAACGGTATTGGGCGGAAATTAGGTCGTACCTCAATTCCCCTTACGCAGGAGCGTTTTCTTTTCAGAACTCAAGATATTTTTCACCAGAGTGACGCTCTATGTATTCCTTGCAAATTATGACTGGATTTAATGATCCATTGGGAAAATGTTGTCAAGCGTTGAGCCCTAGCTCAACAATATCAGAAGCTACTCTATTGCATGTTTTTCGATTTTTCGTATATAATTCAAGAAACAACGAAATGAATAGACGATTTGGTGTTCCACATGGATAGACTTGAAGTGAATCAATATATATCTTATCAAATAAGAACCGTATCTCGGAAATTTATCATTAATGAAGTTATTTCCTAGAGAAACAATAATTACGTAAACTTTCAAAGCACTACAGTATAGATTGTATACATAGATTATTACTTTGTAATACAAAGTGAAATCCAAAATATTTTAAAAACATACACATATGTTGAATATATTAAAGCAAAATAATAAACAGCGGCATCAAAAATAAGAATATTAATGCAACAATAAAAGCTGTGATATGTATTTATTAAAATAATCTCAGAAGAAATACATTTCAAGTACTTATTTTGTATATTTCATATATTAAAACTTTCTCACAATCGAAAGTGGTAACATTAATTAAAAGTATCGCAGAAGTTCGTTTATTTATATGTAAATTGAAGTTAAGTAAAAACAATTACAAAGAAAGAAGCACACAAAATTATTCTATTTGTTTATAACTAAATCACAAATTTTGAGTTTATTTATATTTA
Source organism: Latrodectus geometricus (assembly GCA_026290005.1). Lineage (NCBI taxonomy): Eukaryota > Metazoa > Arthropoda > Arachnida > Araneae > Theridiidae > Latrodectus > Latrodectus geometricus. The sequence goes on along the minus strand of JAPDSC010088699.1, from coordinate 27,109 downwards.
TTCATTTTAGACAATATGATGACTTCAATAATTATGCTTTCTTTTTGTCTAGAAATACTTATAGTGATGTTTTAAAAAAGATATTACTTTTTAAAGTATTCACTTATTTTACTAGAAAATTTCATAATTATTTACAATAATATAATCTATTTTTAACTTAATATTAGCATATTTAATTTTAAATTGTTAAAGTTCTTTAACTATATCCTATGTTAAATTATAAGCTACATTTAGAACTTGATATAATCATTAATGAAAGGTGAATATTATCTTCAAAGTATCGCTTTTTTTCAGAATGAATTAAAAACATCAAAAATACCTATACAAGCCTACTGAAATTTTATCATATCAAATATTAAAATATCCATGTCACAATTTCTAAATATATTAAGAGGTAAGAGGTGTGGTTGCTTAGAGAAGTACTTGGATATGGATATTAAAATAAAAGTTAATATTATTTTAATAATTGTTACAATATTCATACTCAAAACTGTATTATAATTTTTAAATAGTAATCGTACCATAATACTGTTTTCTTATTTACAAATTTTTATATGTTATATATATCGACGCCACTTATGAATAACCTGAAGCATGATAGTATCCACCAAGTAAATTATATTCCTGGAGATATTTTCAAAATTATCGACCTGTATGTATATATGTATGGCAAAGTAGGAAAACCAGAAAACTTCTAAGCAACCACACTTATGAACGAACATGAAGAAAATACCAGAGCGTATCATATATTTCCATTGTTCAACTGTGGCTTGGAGCGATCCGAGGAACTTTTGTTCTGAAGAGCTCTGTCCTATCATTTAGGCCATAGAGTGAGACCAATTGTTCTTATATTAAAAAAATCCTTATAAATGATGCAAATCATATGTTCATAATTCCAATAAAAAAATATCAGTTTTCCACAAACAAATCTAAAAATTATTAATTTACTTTAAATAGTAGAACATAAATTAATATTGCTAGGACCTTCACTTAAATTTCTTATGAAAGCATGGATTTTGGATTTTTTCCCACATTTTATAAAGTACTCTTTTTAAATCCTATAAGTTTAAAAATTAATGTATTTTACCATTTTTGTATTTTTATGTATGTGTACACCCATATAACTATACACTTAATAGGAATTATTAATTAAGGGTTTTTTTTCCAATTTAAGAATGGGAAGCACTTTCAAATTAAAGTTACGAGAGGAGTATGAAATAATATCATTTTTAAAATTTTATTATATGTCTTATTAAAAAAATGATTTATCTTTGAATTCATTAAAATATGTTTTGGAGTTCAAGCTAGCTATTTTTCTCCTCAACAGCATGATGGTTATTAAACAAGTTGTTCATTCAAATCAAGATTTGATGGGTTATTAGTATGAACTTCTAAGCAATGCCTTAAATAATTATATCTCCTTCAAATGTGTTTTAAGTAAAAGTTATAATAATTCTCTAATGTCATACAGTCGCAATAGTCACTTAGAATATATCTTAAACAACTAAACTAAGTCTTCTTCGAATGTATTTCAATTTTGTATTAAATTTGTGTTATATTTTAATTTTTGATTACCAACTTACCAATAATTTTCTGTGTAAGTTATAGTGACAATATTTTCTTACTCTTTAAAATATTTATAAGTTGTTTGTATGCATTCAAAATCTATGCGTGATCATTTTTCATGTGTAATGCTAAAACTTTATCGATCTTTGTTAATTATATTTTTATTTATATTCAAAACAACATTTAATATTAAGAAGTAAAATTTCTTCTCAAACTTATTCACTTTAAATTTTAAATACAGTCATTAAAAATCGTGTATATTGTAAACATTATATCTTATCGACTGCAGTTTCAAAAGTGTGCATTCAATTGACAACATTTTGTAAAACATATTACTGTAAATACCATATTTAAAATAAAGCTATCCATCATTTTATTTTAATTCTTATTAATACTAGCTAAGTGGAAACAATTTATTTGCAGCCACTAGCATCACACAATTAACTTTTTATTATGAAAAATTCATCTGAACTAGATAGAAAAAAAAACTGATTAACTCACTATTTTAATCATTTCCACGAAGACTATTTTTCAAGCTCAAATGAAAGAATATTTTTATTTCTTGTGCAGAAAAATCATTCGATGCTAAATATTTTCTTTATTAAAAGTAAAAAGAATAGTCGCCAAAAAATGAATCATACAAATAATATCACCAAATATTTGAATCAAAAGCATCATTTAAAGAATAAATTAGTAATTTAATCCCACCCATTTTACTTAAAATGTTTCTCTAAGATGAAAATAAATTGCTTGAGATAAATAGAGAAAATGAAAAAAAAATTTTTCTTGTTATTTTACTTATTGGTGTCCAGAAAAAATTTAAAAGAGAATATAAATTATAAATTTCTGGGCGTGAAAGATGTTTTAGTAAAAAGTGAATATTTTTTTCTTTAGGAATTCCTCTCTGGAACTGTTTCAGAATTTTTAGAGAAAGAATGCAATATTTCCCCATTTTTGTTTATATGTTTAATCTCTCATGCATGAAGACAATTTGCCGATTGAAAAATGTTTCCTCTCTTATTTTCAGAAAAGCATTTTTATCTATTTTACGGTGAGAAATGCAACTTTCAAAAGTAGAAAACATTCTTTTTCCTGCCAATCTGTGTATATTCTGGCAATGAACATTTGCGAAACAAAACCTTTATTTTAGCTTTAAGCAGTTGAATGATTGATTATTTGATGATTTGCATTAGTTTCTAAATAGAAATCTAGTTTCCAAATTTGAACATTCTTTAAACAGCAGAATATATAATTGTATAAATCAAAGATTAAAGGAAATTTCATTTTATGTTTTTTTTTCATTTTTATATATCTGATTCATATATTAATGTTGCGAGAAATATATTCATTCTTATTTGCTGTGTTTGTTAAAGTATTGAATGTTATTTCAGTTATCATTTTGTTTAATCTATAAATAGAATAACTTATATTTTACGCAATTTTTATATACTAATCAAAACATATATGTTCATCGTAGACCTTGTACAATACACACTATAATTAAATATTTCCTCTTATCCTATTATATTTTATATCTCTGAGTATTTTAATTGTTTACCTTTTTTACAGTTTGAAATTATATGGTTCATATTTTTTAAAACATCAAATATTAATATTTTTCCAGCTTCGTCAAATTAGGATTATTGTGTTGATTTAATTGCTTACAAATGATTAAATCAATGATTAAGAGTTTGTACTGGTGTGATATAAATTAAGATCTGTTTATCATTAACACATGTTTAATTCTTAAAAAAATTTAACATTGTGATAAGAAAATTGTAAGAAATGTTTTTATTTGTATATAATTCATGATGAAAATAATAATTTACGGAATATGGTAAACATTTATTTAAATTGTCTTATTAAAATGATTCAAAGAATGAAGTTAAGCAATGAGAAATATAAAATTTTTGGCATGGAACTAAATAAATTATCACCACATTCATATCTATATATTAGTTTGTTTCTTGATTTTCATAAGAAAACTAATTATAAAATAAACCCTATTTCTTCTAATTATCTCTTTTATTTTTTTTATTCACGTTCATGATTTGTTTTTTTACTTTTTAAAAGAAAAGTTAATTTTTTGAAAACTTAAAGCATTACTGACATTTTATTTTATATTTGAAGGTTTTATAACTGTAACAAGTAATATTAATAATATATATAATTTTTGGAATGTTCAGTTATATTTAGATTTTTAAGAAATTTGGCCATAATACAATTAAGCTTTTTAAGAATTCACATAAATCAAATGTAAAAATTAATTCAATATTATCAATGAGTATTATAATAAATACGACTTCCATACTCACAACTATTTCACTAAATTAAGACATTTTAAATTAACAATATTTAACTTGCAGTATATACCGAGTTTACATGACTAACCAATTTAACCTTAACAATAATAATCTATATTTAAATAAATATTAAAGGATATTTGAACACAAATGTATATAAAAACTTTCTATTTATCTTCTTTTTTCTAAACTTTGTTGCATTTCAAAAATTACAAACTTTTAATATAAGAAACCATTTTTTAATATAATCTTCAGTTATAACCTATTCAAGTAAATATCTATAATTTTGTATTAAAGGATAATAAAACTGATTTTAAATGTGTTTACTAGTTTTTATTAAGGCTATTTTGTGATATTAGTGTGAAGAGATATGTCTGCGTATATTTTCAATGGATTTCTTACTTTACTTTATCAATATTTTGGTATTAAATAAGTTAAAAATAAAATAAAAGTTCTTAAGGAAAAACTACTAATAATTTGAATTATCAATATTTGTCTCAGTTATAATTCAAATTATTAAATGATACTTGCGTAGATTACTCTGTATCATAAAATATAAGATAATATTTCTTTACAGTAGTACCTTGACATTTTAATAAGATGGAATTTTATAATACCAATCAATACAAATTCCCTATAATATTTTCGATATAAGGATATCGTAAAATATTTTAACTGAAGAACCTTTAACACTCCTCGAAAAGTTGATGGCTAGCCAAATCAAGAAACCGAATAGGAAAGTCTAATAATTACAGCTTTACCAAGAAAGAATTCAGTACAGATGAAAAACTATCATGTCATAAAGTGGAATTTCTCTCATTCAAATCGAAAGATATTTCTCTAAACTCGATCAAAAAGAATAAAAAAATGATACTGCATTTTTATATTCCATCCCACCCTTTACGACTAATCTTTAATGGGTTCTGTTTGGCGGTATTTCGCTGCCCTCTAAAGATTTTCTATTTGAAATCGAGTCATATAAAAATGATATTATAGTCTAATATTATGGATTCCGTTTTTCTCATGTGGAGAGAAAATCTCTCGTTGGACCTTCTCTAAATCGCATCTTCACTGGCACCTCATGGATATAAGAGCATTCCCCCATGATTGAGGCAATATACAGTCCTCCCGGTGATCATTTCACTTATCGCAAACTCACAGATACCCAGGGCGGCGCCCGTACAGCCCCAGCCACCCCTCAAAGATGTCTTCATAGCGGTATTAAAAGAGGGATTTACAATGATTAGAGGCTAGAAGAGAGAGGGAATTGATATCGGTCTTTTGATTATCTAATAATACTTGATCCTTCTGTAGGAGCAATACTTTTTTGTGTGGTTTCAATCGTTTCTCTTTTACAATGAATTAGACTTGGAATTAAAAGAAAAAGTTTTATTGACATTTTTTTTTATTTTGTAGGATGTTTAAATTTAGTTACAAGTCATTTAACCAAATAATATTTAACTGATTCATATTTTCACTTTTCAGTTTCTAAAGTACTTGATGGTATGTAATTTATTTATCAAAACACCAATATCAAATATATATAAGTTATGATAAAAATGCTAATTTATAAATTATAAGGATTAACTGCAATTCATAAATCAAAAATGTTTAATAGTTAAAAACAACAAATCAATTTCAAGCATTCATTGTTTTCTAATTCTAATGACTAAAGTTTAAAATACAACTCAAAATAAATAACAAATCTTAAATAAGTTTGTTATTCATTAAGCTAAAGCAATTTAATGGTGAGCATTTTTTTACTTAAGGAAAATATTTTTTCCTTCCAAATTTCCATCAAAGGAGACCATAGGAAGCACACCAACCCATTTTTTAAACTTTTTTTTCAAAATTGATAAAAAAAATTAAGGTATGTGCCTAATTCGGTACATTGAGCATTCCCGTAACAATTTATTTAAATATAATTCTATTAAAATTTTTGGAATCATTTATGCTACAAATTTGTGTTATAGAAAAATGACGCATACAACATAGGTAGAAGAATAACTTTACATTAGAAATAAAAAAGGCATTACATCACACAAATATTCAAATCTATAATAGGAAATTATTAGAAATATGAATGAAAAGCATTTGCATAAAATATATTTATTGAAAGTAAACTAAAATTGCAATTTACTATCAATACCTTGAAATAAAATTTTCTGTTACATAAATTTTATGTAAGTAACATTTCATGCAGATGAATTAAAATTAGATGAAATATTTTGTATTTTAAAATCAAGGGTTCACTTTTTAAGAAGTATATGTTTCGTTTCCAGTGGTTAATTTTGACATTAAAAATGTATTAAATGTATTTGACACATTTGTCTACATATTTTCTAAGATTTACCTTTGAATGTAAATTAAATCTTTAGAAACACTTAGTCCAAACATAGAATTAAAGTGCAAATCCTTTATTTCGCTTAAATTACCAAACAGAGAGAAATAAAATGTTTCTCTAAATGGAAAGTTTCTGAAGTAATAGAGTGTATTTATTTGAGTTTTCAGCTTATTTTGTCACGTGTACACGACTGCGTTTATAGTAGTTTATATACAGGGAAAAATACTTAAGCGACTTAAATGCCTCAAACAGTTACATACATGTATATAGTCAAAAATTTATTCGGCCTGTTTTAATTATTCAATTATTGAACTTGAAAGTGTCTTAGGTAAAACTTTTGACTTTAAATCAATATATTACATTTTTATTAATCAAAATATTTAAGTAACTGTATAATTCTTATTTGTATATATAAGTTTAAATAGTAAAAGTAATGAAATAAATATTTTGAAAAATATGCATAGAAAACCTTTATATAATTTATTTAATTTCAGATTTTAAACTATTCCTGAAATCTATTTTAGAGATTTCTGCCTTCTTATTACTTTAAAAAGTAAAAATTAATGTATATATATATATATA
>JAPDSC010088699.1:764-18328 GCA_026290005.1 Latrodectus geometricus | reverse complement strand
TATATATATATATATATATATATATATTTAAAATTTTTATATATTTTATTATCTTGAATAATTGCCATGTATATTCTATATATATATATATATATATATATATATATATATATCGCCTAGAACAGACACATTCTCTGAAATGCTTTGACAATCTCCGAAGATGTGGCGCCCAATTATACTTTTTTTTCAGGTGGTAATTCCCAATCTGAAGCTAGACATCGTCAGAAATGCTGAGAAAAAAGAATTACTCCTATTTTCTGCGTCAAGGAATCCTGGACTATACTCGTCAGATTATTGATGATTAAGCGATGATAACTTGCTTTTTTTGTTCCTTCGCTTCTTGCTGCCGCATCCTTTGAACTTTTGCTCCTTTTAAGAAGAAAAATAGATTTGACAGAAGAAAAGTGCAAGTATCCTTTTCAAAAGTGCCCAGAAAATAATCTAACCTTGTTCATAAAGTTTAAAAAACATTAAATTACTTAAGATGACTGAATTATGGAAGCAGAATTTTTTTGTTCAGGAAAAGTTATTTACCTTATAAAATATGTAAATTACTTTGTATGCGAACATTGATTTTCGTTATGTTTACTTAGTAAAGCAAAATAAAAGCAATTTATATAAATTGAACTAATTGTGCAATGTGTGTGGATTTGTGTGTAATTTGAGTATCACTTTCAATAAAATTTTTATTTTAAACTGACAATTCTCTTTTACTTTCTAATTATGTATTATCATCTAAATATGTGCATTTGAGATCTTGAACTACCGATAGTTAAATTAATTAAAATTCTATCAAAAATTATGGGTTGTTTTATTTACTTGAAAATTTAAATCTTCATGAAATTTCCTACACATCTTACTTATCTCACAATTTTTGTATGCATATAATTTCATAATTTTACTTTAACTTATTTATATATATTTACTATTTTTATATTCTTAACATTGTTTTATTATTGGAATTTTATTCAAATGTTCTTATTTCTGGTTTCTAACTGTGCATCTAGTAGTATATTAAAATTCCTATTAAATTGCATGAAATAAACCTGTTTTTTTTTAAAAAAAAAAATAATATTACAAAGTAATTTTTATCATTTAATTCATTAATATTCTATATAACAGCAAAATTACGTTTTCATAAATAATTAAACTGATAATCTTCCATTTATATTTCATTATAAATTATTATTTCCATTATAAATTAATTCATAAAAGTTCAATCATAATTATACTAAAAAAAATTCATTTTATGACTTACAAAGAACAATAATGCGAGTTATTGATTTTTGCTTTCACTATTTACTGAAAATGGAAATACTTTGAAAGAATCATGCAAATTAGAACAAACTTACGTAAAAGGCAAAAACTACGGATCTTGTAATAATAATATTGTAAAATAGTGTATGTTCAATAAGAATGAATAATTATTTTAAAGATCTTTTTATGTTATGCTGGGCTAAAATATGATAAAATGAGTGTGGAATAATGCTTGAGATAAATTATTATCAAAAAACATGATTTGTAGTTATCACTATGTCGTAAAAAATCGCACTAAGTTACACTTATAAACAGCAGCATTTTCAAAGGGAGTATCGATACCAGAGTATCGATTAAACTTTTCGAAACCGACTTCGTCGTTAAGTTTGCATTCTCGAAGACTTATTCGTTTAAGCTTCGTTGATAGAATACCCTTGTACTTTCCACTTAGAATTACATCAAATAGGTAAGAGTTGAAAGAAATAATTTGCTTCATATCATGAACAACCTGATTGACACGGATTCTCATCTAGAGAGAACATGGGATACTAATGCATTCATGCTTGAAAATGTCCGATTCCTTAGAGAACAATGTATAATCTAGAAAGAAACAATTCAGTAAATCTATCTCCAAAAATCTTACTTCTTCTAACTATATGAGAATACACAAGTCTTTTATAGTTCACTACATAAATTCATATCTCATGGGTGAGCATGAACCAGAATACTTTACTCTATATAGCCAAAAATTGGGCTCTACCAGTTACGTTGAATCTTTTGGGTAAGAGTTCTCGTAAATTAAAAAATGGACCATAAACTAAGGTTACCACAATATTTAATCCCCTTTACTTTTCTTGTTAATGAGGGGCATTTTGAAAATACAAAAATTAGCAAAAGAGGTGAAAATCCTCCCATTTGCATTAATCATTCATGTCACAGTCTTCCCCAACTGATTTGTATATTTGAATTTAGAAAGTAAATAGCCATTTGTAGATCAATATTTCATTTTAAAATAGTATATATATATATATATATATATATATATATATAAATTATAATAACTTTTAAATCTACATAAATTTTTTACAATAGCATGTGATATGATACTTAGATTGGAATATATGATTTCAACTCAACTATATAATTGCATAATTACAAAATACACTGCTCAAAACAATTAGAGAATATTGCGGTTTTAGGTGGATCTTATGGCTGGGAAACATATTAGCTGATTGATACATGGTCGACAGACGTTGTAGAATATATGAGAATAAATTGACAGAAAAAAAAACATTTTATTGCGTATTTGTGTACAAAAGGAAAAAAAACACAATTTGTGTATTTGAGAAATAAAAAATAAAAGATGTTTTCTTCAAAGGAAATCATTTTCAGCAGGAGGCATGGTTTTCATTGACGACCAGCAACGTTGAACACCTTTGAGGCATGGAGTCAATGAGGCTATTAATCATGAGTAGGGGTATTCTGACCCACTCTTCCAGAGGATCCCCTTAGAGTTCTTTTAGAGTTTGTAATGGTGGTTGGTGGCCAGCAATTCGCTTTCTAGAGCTTCCCAAACGTACTCAATTAGATTCATGTCTGGAGAACATGCTGGCCATTCCATTCCTACTATTCCTTCCTCGAAAAGGAAATCCTCCACCAGGTTAGCATGATGTGGCCTGCAGTTTTCGTCCTTTAAATTAAGGTCATCTCCAATAGCTGATGCGTAAGGGACTACACTAGGTCTGAGGATCTCATCCCTATATCGGAGACCAGTAAAAGGTCCATCTCGAATGATATAGAGGTCTGTGCGCCCATCAATGGAGATGCCACTATATACCAACACTCACCCACCACCAAATCTGACACTTTCGTGCATGAACGCAGGATTATTCCTACTGCCACTGTCCTTCCAGATAAAAAATACGCTATTATTATGATGAACAGAAAAACAGGACTCGCCAGAAAAAAGAATATTGCTCCATTCATTTCTCCTCCAGTTCACATGCTCTGTTGCCCACTCCCTGCGGTTGCGACGATTCCTAGATGTTAGTTTATCACATATCATCAGTCGGCGAGTATACAGACTTACACCACGGAGTCGGTTTCGGACAGTCTGAGTTGAAACCGTGGAGTCAGTTGCCGAGTAAAGGTGTTGTTGGAAAAGAGTAGTGTTTATATTTTGGTGTCTCCAAGCCGTTAATACAAAATAACGATCTTCCTTGGGCGTTGTAGCCCATCTACGACCTTGCCCTGTCTTCGAACTGCACTTCCAGTCTCCAAAAAAGGGTTCCTGATCCTGTAAATCATACTTTGTATCACTCCAATGGCTTGCGCTACCTCGGCTTGAGTTTGGCCCCCTTCTAACCTACCAACAACTATCCAAGCTTCTGAATTGGCTAAATGACTTCGCTGAGACATTGTACTCATAGAAACAAAGCAGACACTGAATGCCGATCATCCTTGTCTCCATTGTCTTTTATTCAGTTGAAAGTCAAATTTCACTCACTGGCACTGAAGCGACATTTTTGACGTCGAACTCAAAATTAGCGTACTCCACAGTTTGAAAATCAGAATAATTTGCATTTGAGAGTCCCTTCTTCCATTTTTAGCAAAAAAAATTTCGCTTATATCTTTATTTTATATAAAACTTACTATATTCTTTAATTGTTCTAAGCAGTATATATAAAATATCCTTCCTTTTTGAAAATGGCATTTTTGACTAAATTTTTATTAATTGAAAAATGACTGTGAAAATGGAGTTAACTAACTATATTTAATTAAAGATTTAAAAGTTGTTTAGTACATAAGGACAAAAAGAAATGTGTCTAAATAATGAAAAGGTCATTTTCATTAAAATAATAAAGGTTTAATACATTTCATGGATAGAAATATGTGTAGCTAAGAAGCTATATTTAAAATAAAAATGTTATTTTATTAGGTGTAAGCAATAATAACGGAGGAGCGAAATATTATCAGTTCGAAAATATAATCATGAAATTATTATCATTGAAAAGTAACTAAAAAATATCGAAATTGGTACAGAGACATTAACTTAAAGATTAATAATTCTATATTGTTAACAGAGAAGATTTCTATGTATCCTTCTAGACTTTTGGAAAGTTGAACAATTAGAAAATCGTATGGAAAATTTATTCCGAATGAATATTTAAGTACAGCTCTTTTAAGCATTATTTTATAACAGTGGAAAAATTCTATTTTTTATGTTGGCTGATAACTCTGAATTTTTTTATCAAAATATTATAAATATTTTTTTATTAAAATATAATATAACAGGATGTCCCAAGAAACTTTTGAGGAAGTCATAATGTATTAAAATACACTGCTGGCCAACCAAATTTCAATACCAAGAAAGACAAGAGATATCCAACAAAATTTATTTTGTAGATAACATGTTAACCAAGTATCAAATCATTAAATTTAAAGACTTCTGTGAATTGTAGTTCCTGCCAAAATCAGCAGCCAGAGTCATTGTCATTGTTGGAGATCAACACTGCCACTCGTCTAAGCATTGATTCAAAGAGACTCTGGACGTATTCTTGAGGTACAGCAGTCGAATCATTCATTTTCCACAAGTTGCCAAAGCTGGGTATATGATCTGGGTTAATCGTTGAGCAACCATAGACCACATTTTTTTTAAATCGGCGAAAGATCTTTTGAGCGTGCCGGTTAGAGAAGCAATTTAATAAAGCTATTGATGAAGAATCCTTGGACTATGCGTGCCACTAATAGCCGTGCATCATCCTGTTAAAATATGGCTGCGAGCAAGCCCTGAATGTAAGGAAGAACAAAAGGCTCCAATACCTCGGACATGTAGTTCTGGCTGCTTGAAGTACAGAAAATGCGTACTAGAAGAGTGCGATAGTAATATACAATACCACCATATACCATAATATCCGGGGTAGAACCAGTATGTCAGTGCTTATCGCAGCTGTTCAGCCTCCTCTCTCCATGTAGTGTCTCCAGACTCGAACGTGATGACACCACGTGGATGAGTAATGAGAACTTTCTAGGTTTCCCATATTGCGATACTTAAATACAGCACAATATTTACGAAATGTTTTTTTCTGAAAAGGCAGCCAGAACGATGATATACATATGGCTTACAAAAACATTCACCTTTTACGTTTCCGCCATGGAATTTTAATTGAAATGCATTCAACAATAAACAGCTATTTCGTATTAATTATTCTGAGCATCTACTTGCATAATTCTTAAAACTCATTGGCCCAAACTCCAAACTGAACCAAACTGAATCAATTTTCTCATAAAAAAATAGTGATATATAATTTAAAAAGAAACTAGGTAGAAAAAATAATGAGCTAAGGAGTTATTTTTGTTTGAAAATCATGCATGAAATTATTACATTGTATTTTTTTGAATTAGTTAAATAATTTAGCGAGAATTTTAATATTTTTGACAACTGTATGCTGTGAGTATAATTTATTTTTATTTCAATAATTTAAACTTTTCTTCTATTTCAAAATCCAACAAAAGTTTATCAATTAATCTTTTAGCTTATAACCTGTAAGTGTCAATTGTAATATAATTAAATCAGCGGTATGTAAATTTCTTACAAAAAGTAATTTCAATATTTATTTTAAGAAAATATATAGATATATATTAACAATTAAAAAATATTTTTCCCACGTTTTGAAATTAAGTTACTAAATACGTATCTTTGTAACTTTTATCTCACGTAAAAGATAGTCTGTTAGTATCCGTTTTTAAGGTGTGTATTTGTTAGTAAATTGATATGAAAAGGACATAAATGTGATCAGTGTTAAATTTAAAATTCTTGCTTATTCCAAATTAAGTTAATTTCACTTGCACCATATGTACATTAAAACAGTAGCACAGTTTTTAGTAATACTCTCAGGGAACTAGTCAAAATTCAATAAGTTATTGTATTCTATCAAATACTGAATAGCATAAGGATCATTCGAGCATTCTGAAAAATATTTTGAAAGGTTATCTCCCGCACACACAAAGACTTAAGTATTCTTGTGTCAGGCGCTAATATACGACTGGAGAAGAGAAATGATTCTTGTGAGCAATGAGATATCTCTTTATCATCTTCTTTTTCTACTTTTCCATAGTGTAACAATTAATTTTAGGCATGATGGCAGATACACGATTGGGGTGTAGCAGTGGGGTCAACATTGTCAACCTCCATTTGTTATTATGATCGGAAAAGAACGATTATTGATTGAAGTCAGTACTGCCTTCTTATCAAAAGTTATTCTTTCGGTGCAAAAAAATATATATAATTTCACAAATAGAAAGACTTAAGCTAGACATAAGCAGGCATAACTTGTCTTACATACCATGTTTTTATTTTAGGAAGGATGGATCAATGTTTGTTTTTATTCCAAGCTTGCAATTTTGAAAATGAGTTATTAAATGAATTGGGAATTACATTAAATTATTTTTTTAGCAATTTCATATTTATGATTGAAACTAATGAGAAAGGATTGAATGAATAAATAAAAATTATTATGAGAAGTGAATAAAATTACAATTTTTATTCAAATTCGCTTTGTCTGATAAAAAAATATTTATTTCCTTTTTCATGCTCACAAGCGTGCCACAATACTATATATTGTTATTTTAAAAAGAATAGATTGATTAGAAAATAAATTTGATTATATATATGAATTTTGAGAGGTTAAAAATGTTCGAGTGAAATATATTAAATGAAACAATATAAAATAAGCATATTAAGTTACCGAAAATATATTTATCAGATAAACTCCGAATCGGTCCAATTCTCTCGAATAGTTTTAATTTCTTTTTTTTAACAAATTTACCGGCTATGGTTGACATTCAGAAGGATGTAATAGATTTATTCCATTATTTTACAATTTCGGAGGGATAGAAGCTTTTTTACAATACACATGAAAGAAAGAAAAAAAAACTTTTTCTGAATTTGATGTTTTATTTTTTCCATGATTTACTTAAAAATAGAAAAAATCATTTATTATACTGGAAGAACTGTCCAAAGCAATTGGCCTTAATTTTCCAAGTGTATAGAGATAGAAAAGAGATTCCATATATTTCTCTAATATTTTGAAAAAATCTTTTGATTGGTAAAATAAATCCAATATCTTTTTAATTAAACTTCAAAAATACAAAGAATTTTAATTCTTAACAAATATTTATTGAAATTAGACGATAAAGCATACCTTATATCTAATTTAAATGCCTCAAATTGTTAAAAAGAAATCCTTTAATTTTAATTCAAAATTTTATGAAATTTAATTTGAAATTATTTTATTATATATTGTACATTAATTAGGCTAGTTCTTAGAATCTTTTTAGAAAAATGCACTTAAAACACAATATTCAAAAATAATTTTGTTTATTTATAATATTCAAAATTGTAAATAAGATATTTTATATAATTTATAATTTAAGACTTGCTCACCTTTAGAGAATTTTAGTTTCATTTTCTGTATTTCAAAATATATGCAATGACTGATAGTGAATACGTAAAGAATATGGAAATAACATTTCTGAACTGCAGAAGCAATGTATTTATTCAAGGAATAATCTAAATATATACTCAAAATGCAAATGGAAATTAATGATATCTTTAGTAATTGCTTTAGATAATTTATTGAGATTTTTCAATAAACGAAAGTGCGTTTCGGAATACTTCTTGCTGTATCTTTAGAAGTAATATAGAGAGTAAATTCTTTTTTATACATAAGTGACATTTAATTGGCTGAGTACAAGAAGTGCGTGCCTTTTCTTGCGTCTTGTGAAAGAAAAAAATTCATATAATGTATTGAAATTCAGATTTTTAAATCTTTTACACATATAGATACATATATCTTAAGGGATAAAATGGAGGACTTTTATAAAAAAACATTTATATATGAGTATGTAAAGCATTTAGAGGCATACTCGTAATGGAATGTTCTTAGCCTTCTGGTTTCATGTCCTTATCTAAAAATTTGTTTCTGCTTCTAAAATTTTAAAGCATAGAAAATCTAATATAGCACAGAGAGTGATCAGTACTCTACGAGGACATTAAGCGTATTTTTTTTCTATTCAAAAACCATTAACACTAACTTTATTAGACATCTTAATGAGTAATCAACTTTGACAGAAATAAAACGAATATTGTTTGAAAGCAGCCTTCATCGAAAATTAATAAAGAACAGAAAAATCTCAATATATATTAAATATAAGTGAAGCACATTTTAAAAAAGTTTCTTAAAACTTTTTTCAACCACAAGATATATAAGTTAAAATGTTTATGAAGAAAGGTACACTTATTACTTTGCAGAGATATCTATGGAAGTTAACTTATAAATTGTTTTCTGTGCACTTTAAATTATAATTAACTTATGATTTTTGAAGACTTTATTTAAATGTATATGCTTTGTTCAATTAATTCCTAAGATTTCATCGATGCTTAAATATTTCTCATATGTATCTGGAACTTGTTTACTATCTTATGACCACAACATGTAGATTTAAAGTTAGTAATTACAACTAACCTAAATGAATTATCTTAATATTTTCTGTAGTACATTTAAATATATATTTATAGACTCACTCTTTCATGTCTCTCTCATTCTCAGTGAAGTAAATATATGAAATGTCATCATAAATGTATCAGAAATATTTTCATTTTCAAAACTTTTCTCAAAATTTCAGAGAAATTTTACCCTATATGTATATTTACGAACACGAAAGTGTAGTATGAGAATTAACTAATGTAAAGTTACGGGAACAAACAAAATCGTTTCATGAAAGAGCGCATTGATGTATGAGAATTAACTAATGTAAAGTATATATTACGGGAACAAACAAAATCGTTTCATGAAAGAGTGCATTGATGTATGAGAATTAACTAATGTAAAGTATATATTACGGGAACAAACAAAATCGTTTCATGAAAGAGCGCATTGATGTACACCAATCTTTAAAATTCTAAGCTATCACGAATTATTTTCTGCAATTCATTTCTCTACTTATTCTGGGAATTCGTTTTCAAATTAATTGCGAATATTAATGTACTGAACTATTATCTTAATCAACGTATGCACTTTGAAATAACTGAAAATTGCATATTTTTAATTATTGTTAAATGTTGTGAACTAATTAAATTTATGTATATTATAAAGTAAATATATATTTAAATCGATAAAATGGAATCTGTTTAAGTAAAAAGTAAAGTATAATAAATTCGTTATCATCAAAACATACGTAAAGAAATTCAAATTTATATTACATTTATAATTTGGGTTATTCCCTTATTTACAAAAAAGCCTTTTTTTTCTTAAAAACAACAATAAAAAATTATTTTAAAGAAAAATTTATTAAAAATGTATTTTAAAAAAAAATATTTCATTGAAAAATTTACCTGTGTATAAATTCAAATTTGGAGAATTAAAAGTTTATGAAATTTTAATTTTAGAAGTTTGTCGAATAATTTACGCAATGTGATTAGATTCAGATAAGAAATAAATTACTTGTTAAAAAATTTTTAAAGTTATTTTGTCATTAGTATTAGAATAAAATATTATACAATATACAATTCATTGAAAAAGTTATTTTTCACTAGAATGTGTTTTAAAATGGTTGAAATTTTCATTAGAAATTATGTAAAATTCCCATGATAGTTTTAAAAGTGTTTTTAATATACATTTAAAAATTATTATTTAGTGGATTTATTCATTTACACAAAATAATTCTTTTGCATGTTAAAATAATGTAGCAATGAATACATAATACAATATTATAGTAAGATATGATTCAAAGTGAGTGAAAATTTTACTATTTTGTTAAAATGGATTGAAATTTTTCAAAAATACGTAAAAAAAGCAACTATAGATACATATGAACAAAATAGAATGCCACCCATCCTATCGTTTTACGAGAAAAGTATTAGTTATTGAGTACGAGGGAAACAGTTCGATCAGTCGTTTCCAAATGAGTAATTTGTCAAAGATTCAAATCAAAGCATTCCGCTTCTGTATTTGCACCTCTTCCCGTAGACCATGTGAGAATCATGACGTGTGGACCTATCTGGTCCTTTGCTTGCGTGAAATCGTGATAAAGTTAAGATCGCAATATTCACATGTACAGTTTATCGTGTCATTCATTTTGAACTTGTCTCCGATGTCTCAACGCAAAGTTTTCTACGTGTCTTGAGAAGATTTATTTCACATTGAGAACGAGTAAAAACAATTTATTCGGGCAAAGGTAAAAATTTTGTAGGACTCAACAACGAATTTTAAAACATCGATTGGAGTACCATTATTGCTCAATCAGGTTTTGTAGAGGATCTCCTGGCATTTTAACCCTCAAACCACCACTTGGTTGGATAGTTGGTGGGAAAGAGTGTTTCAAATGCTAAAAAAATTGCTGAGACGCAATTTGTGAAAGGCTTCTCTTCAAAATGATGAACTTCACAACGTCGCTTGGAAATGTGAGACTCTTCTAAACAGAAGACACTCTCGGAGGACCCTTCCAATTTGGTACAAATAACTCCATCTCTATTTTTGCAAACTGAATTCTGTGTTGAAAGCTTGGACCATAATGAACTGAAAAACCTTCACAAACAGCAGCGGCATCTTCAAGCCTTTAAGCAAACACTTGAAACCAGGAACTTAAAAGGAATATATCTCAATTTTAAGCAGACGAGCTATGGGGATCACTCTCCACTTGCTGTTGGAGACATTGTATCAATCAGTTTAGATAATAAAAAACGTTTAAATTGGTTTTCAGCTAAAATTATTGAAATTTACAAAGAGCGTAATAGTGCTTCCCGAGTTGTAAGATTGAAAACTCAGAATGGTGAACGACCATTTCAACGTTTGTGTCACTTGGAAACTTCTGGTAAAATTGCTGAGATTGTGAAAGAACCAATAACCACAAGAAGTGGCAGAAATATTAAATATTAAACCTTAGACTGGAACTCATTTTTTGAACATTTTCTTTTGAAAACTTAACTTTAATTTTTTATATTATGTTTTCTAAATCAATTTTGTATCTTACTTTTTAAAACAAATGTTTAATTTTCTAGTAATCTAATTTTTTATACTT
Organism: Latrodectus geometricus; assembly: GCA_026290005.1. Classification (NCBI taxonomy): domain Eukaryota; kingdom Metazoa; phylum Arthropoda; class Arachnida; order Araneae; family Theridiidae; genus Latrodectus; species Latrodectus geometricus. Next base: position 6,991 of record JAPDSC010088699.1, on the reverse strand, counting down.
AAGTTTGATGATACATAAAGTTCTCATGTGGAAGTATGATTCATAAGTAATAGAAAAAATCTTTTTAAAGGGGATATGTATCATTAGCATTTTTATTAGCTATTGAAAAAGTTATGCAATTTTGTGAAGAGTTTTCCGTGATTTTAAATTTACTATATGTGATAATAGATGATTACCATTATATCGAGTATGTGGTATGATTGTAGTAATGCCTTACACCCTATTTGGAAATATTTTTAATGTAAATATTTGGTAACTATATAAAAAGGGCTGTCAGAAATCTATAAAAATTGGTCTTCAATCAATTTCTCATATATACATCCTTTATGATAGTACATAGAACAAAACATTTTAGTGGTCCCATCTATCACATAGACTTCCTATATAGCATTTACATTGCATATTTAACTATAACATAGCATGAATTATGTCCTTAATATTGATTTGGTTTAATTGACTCTGAAAAAAACATTTTCTCAATACTGCTGATTTGAAAGAGATCTTCATTTTTATTGGATTCCAAATCTTTACAAAAGTACATGACAGAAAAAAATCCAAACTACGAAATATTGAACTGTGATAGTCACAACACCAACCATTTTTCTAAACACTTGGCATGGTACATAATATCAATGCCAAAATTATTTTCAATTTGCATATAGTTTAACTTTAAGCAATTTGATCATTGAAACTACTTTTTTTATCTTCATTCAGTGATTTGACAAATCATTTCTATTATTAATAACTTCATTGTTCTTCTCTATATGTATAATATTATATTAATTCTTATGCTAAAAACTATAATCTAAATAGCTAAATTAAATTATTTTTCAATTATATTTGCTCATATTTACTTTAGTGTCTGAATCAATGATAATTATTAATAATTTAGTGTTTAATTGATACCCTAAGTTGTACTTAAGTGTAATGTAGTTTTAACTGAAATGAATTTAGGATAAATTATACTAAACATTGCTGTAAGGGCTGAGATATTTCTGTCTCATTACTCTCTCTTTCAGTATGAGCACATAAATATTTAAAAAATTCTTAAAATTGTTCATAAAATAGAATAGTATTTCTCATCATTTTACTTCAAATATTTTTCAGCTGGAAATAAATGTATTTGGCAACTGGTTGCGAAAATAATGTATTGGTAACTAATTGGTTTTATCGCTATACAATGTTTTTGAAAAAAAGCATACGTGCGTATTTGCTTAAAGATTTAAAAAACTTAAACATTCTTATCTTTATTTATTCCTTACTCAGAAAACTTTCATAAATAATGCTAAAAAATGTCAGTTGTTATCAGTAACAGAGCACGGTTGAATTTTGTCACATTAAAAATAAGCAATTAAAAGAAATCAAAGGAGCAAAATAGACTACAATAATAAATATTTACATACATACAATAATAAAAAGGATCAATAAAAAATACTCAAACTCTTAAATTAATGTTGTTTGCAAATCAGAATTCGGGATAGTTACACATTATTTATTTAATTAAAATTTAATATTATTTTTAAATATCAATAGTAATGGAGTTTATATTTCAATCAATTAGAAAATTTTAAGCCTGATATTACAGGTTTATGCAAGCAAGGACTATTTTAAACTACCTCTCTCTTTTCATATATGTGTAGAACGATAGATAGAAAAAAAAAGAGTGAAGTAATCAAAAATTTAGTCCAAATTAAGATTAGTTAAGTAAATATGCTGTATTTAAATTAGAAACATCAAGAAAAATATTTATAGTGTATAAAGGTTATACAAATGTAATTTAAAATAATTGTATATCCGAATTGTTAAAATTACGAATATATAATAATATGGGTGTGTTTGTATTCAATTTAGAGTTTTTTAAATAATTATCTAAAATGTAAAGTTTAATTTCACTGAAAATTTAAAAAAATAAAATACTTATAAATCAGTCTTGCATTATTTATGAATTAAAATTAAATACAATTCTTTTATATACGTATAAAATTGATTCAAGTTGTGATAAGCAATTTTCTCATGTACAAGGAAGTAGAAAATTTACAAATCACAATACGCAACTTTTATCTTTTAAACTCAAATGTCTAATAAATACATTTTTGTTTAAATTTAAGTCTTATATAACACTTTTAATATGCGAACTCACACGAAATTTCTCACTACATTAAAAGCTACCACTTCATCCAGTAATATTCCATTAGTGTAGGCAACTTAATAAAATATCAATGAAAAAAATATTACTTATGAATTACATTTACAGACAACATATTAATTTTACTCAATATTTTATTTATATATTGATATTTTATTCGTATTTTTTATGAGTTTATGTTATTAACTTACAATGTTCCATTTTACGCTAAATTTTTAGTTTACAATTTGTCATATTTCCTTTACTTTAGTGCATAATTCAGTTATATATGATATTATTGCAAATAATTAAATAATTACAGATTTTTTGCAATTTATTTGATTTAATTTTGTAGTCTATATAATTTAACATTATAAAACAACTTTTTAATGTTTGCTAAATTAAGCACGATATTTAACAATGATTCATTTGACAAAGCGCTTGTCAAATATATAAATTACCATCGTTACTTTCAATATTTCTCATTTCAACAACCTGTTTGCACATTTTTATCAGAAATGGGACATAACTAATTATGCATCAAATCCTTAGTTGGATTTTTCTGTCTCTTTTTATTGAATACATCCAGAAACTTAAATAGACAAATGCTTAAACTCATAATATAAATTTTTGAAACTCTAATTATCATTCTTTTAAAACGTGTAATCAAATTTTTGATCCAGTATAAGCAGCACCCGTCATTGATCGTCTTCTACTGCAAATCATCCTCCAGAGGAGGAGTGAATTAGATTAGTCAGAAACGAATTTTGAGAAATCTTCAGCTAATACAAATAAACAATAAAATTCTTATGATAAAAGCTAGAAATAACTGATAACAAGAACTGGTACAAAATTATGAAAATTGACAAATGCATAATTGTGTAATTTATATAATCCTCATTAAAGTTGCTGAGTCAATAGAACATGGTTCAGAGCAGTTTCCTCTGAGGAAAAGAGAAACAAATCCTTATGTTTCAGAGCCACAGCGAATTTTCAAAGAAAACCCAAGAGTGTCATTATATTGTCACGCGTTAGTTCGAATATATCCTATGAGCAAATGGTTATAGGTTCCAACTGAAGATATACTAAAATTGAAGTGGAATAAATTTATTTTCTTAATAGAAATCATTTTTATATACAGGAAATATATGTTTTAGCAGATAAAAGTTAATATTTTTGTTGGTAAATGATTAAAAAGAAAGTAACAAATCTGTGTTCATTAACTGTGATTAATGACTATGTTCAGAGTTCTCTTAGGAAATTTTATCATTAAAATTAGTATGACTTTCATTTAAAAGAATATAAATATAATTTTTGAAATATTGTCTAACTATAGCAGCATCAAAAGTAAGGCAATTTTATTACTTAATTTACAGATAATATGTAAGTCAGTAAGTAGGCATCTTTATAAAATTAAAGTCTTTATAGCTCTTGCTAATTCGCTTAGATTTTTATACTGATTTATTCTCAAAAAATTCGAGGTGCCTATCTTATTATATAAATACTGTTATTATTCAAAAAATGTTATCCAAATATTAATTTTTTCAAGAAAATAATGAAATATATAGAAATATTTTTATTGTTTTTAATTATTAAAATTGCATTAATGAACATAGCTGTAATTATCTTTTAAATTAGCTCAACAAAAAAATGTAATTTAAAATAACTGAACAAACAAATTCAACACTCGTAAAAATTCATTAAATTACAATGAATATAATTCATATTAATGTAAATTTCTTGTGTATTAAAAACATTTGAATTTACAAGAAGAACACATGTTTAGTTTGTAAATAGAAGAAGTTAAATTTACAATAATATTTAATATAAATATCTAAGTTTAAAACTAGAATTACTGTTTATTTTTATCTATAAATGAAAAAAAACTACTTAATACATTTTAGGCATCAGTATTGGTTTTTAAATTAATTCAAGCATGATTAATCAATTTATTTGCATTGATACCGAAATTCACAAAATATTTATCATATTTTTCAAAATACTTCTATAAACAGCGCTAGACATTTTCACACTCTTTTACCCTTAAAAAATTACTGTGACGCAAATTCTATTTCTAAAAGTTGTAACAAAAATATTTTATCAAACTTCTAGTGGCAACAAGAAATATAAAAATTGAATCGAATTTCAACTGGCATGAAATGAGATACTGAAATGTTATATCCACAAAATAAAAGTATAATATTGTGTTGTTCTGATTATAGGTATAAATCTTTCTGATTAAAAGTAAAAGCTTTGTTATAGAAGATATTTAAATAAATAAGTTTTATATGTTTTTATTTTAAGAACAATTACAAAGTATCTTACAAAAATAAGTTTATTTCAAAAAATTAATCATGAAAACAAAAAAAATGATTCGAAATGTGTAAAAATGTATACAATGACAGATACAAAATAAAAATATTCAGAAATGTTTTTGAATTTCTTTTTGCATTAATAAAACAAAAATTCTCAATAGATTTTAAATTTTTCACTGTTAAAATTTACATTGTGTTTGTATAAGATATTAAGTAAAAAAACACATAATAAGTTTCGCTATTGTAAATTGGTATGGTAAAAAGCGTTACGTGTTTCTTAATGTAAATATGAATTTAAAATTTACAAAATATTTTATTCTTCAGTTTAATTGTTTATTCTTTTCAATCTGAGATTCTTGATTTCACATTTTCATTAATTAAAACCCAGAAATTATGAAGAGGAAGCGTGTACAAATTAGAAACTGCATTATGTTTCAGTTCACTGTTGTACTATCATCAGTTTAGGGAAATGGTCACATTAATCCTTCTAAATAGTTAGAGGTAAAAAGTTTGTAAATATATTACATAATAATTTATTATAAGATTATATCTAAATTTAAAAATTTCAATCATATATTATTTTATAGTGCACTGTAAGAGAAATGCATCATCATAAAATCTAATACTAAATTCATCAAAATTGCTATCCATCAAATTTCAGTTACCACATAAATGTCATGTAAATTATATTCACTTTCCTTCATTTTATAGAAAAATGAATTAATCTAGCTATTTTCATCTTTTTAATTCTTATTTAAAGATGCCAGTTAATCCTTTATACACTAATTTCTCAAATTTTTAATTAATATTACTGCTTACACAGCTTCATTTCCTTTAAAATCATTTCTTATCAGTTAGTTTATCATTAATTACTCCAATTGTGCTAGACACGAAATAATTAGCATAGTTTGCACGGGTTCACTTGTACGTACTAGTCACTAATACATGCCACTTGCTAACCTGGCAAAAAGAACTGATATCCTTGTCTGCATCGTATTACTTTGTGAATTCGCTTAAACTTAATAAATATATAACGCTGATTTTTTTTCGTCTTGTTTCAGAGACAACCGCGGAGTAATAATGTCTCATATTTGTGCCATTTTTGTTTACTTCTCTAAAAATAATCAAAAGTAAGAAAATAAATCCATTGTTTGAATTAGTGATTCAGTAAATTTTGATGTTTACACGTTTGTGAAATTTGGTTCTTTGTGAATTAAACATGAGCAAAAGAAACTATTTTTTCTCATTTACCAAAGTAATTTTTCATTTCAACATCATGTTTGCTATAAGAAAGTTTGCTTTTATTTGTTAAATAAAATCCGTAGAAAAAAGCAGAGATGTTTAAAAGGTTAAGATTTAAAAGAAAAACTAATCACTTAATCAATTTTTGTGTTTTATTTTAGGTAAATTCTTTAATGTTTTTTAAAAGTTGGAATCCAATTAATATACCATAATGTGTACCTTCTCCATGTTTCATTGTATTATTTATTCAGAATGGAGTATTCAGTAAAAGTAATGTAAGAATAATTTTACATAATTGTAATATTTTTTACGAATGAAACACTATTAATAATATTACAACTATTTACTGTTTTTTCTTGGATGTTTAATACAAATTGATTTTAAGCATACTAAATTCTCTTTATTATTAATAAATATTTTTGCTTCATAATATTTAATATATTTATTTAACAGCTATTAAATATAGTATATATATATATATATATGTATGTATGTATGTATGTATGTATGTATGTATGTATGTATGTATGTATGTATGTATGTAT
>JAPDSC010088698.1:0-37957 GCA_026290005.1 Latrodectus geometricus | reverse complement strand
AAGTGAATTATAATTTCAGTATGTAATAAATTCGTAACTATAAAAAATTTCTAAGCTCTTAATACCACATTCATTCATCATTTTGCCAATCTATTCGCTTGGCTACATGCATGATCTAAAATGGCATGCTGCACAAGACTTAATGTTTTGTAACTTTTGTTAAAACAGTATTAATATATAGGGTTATTTTTTTCATGAAAGTAGTTATCTCTGAAAACTAGATACATACTACAAGAATATAAAAGTTATGCTTGGTTTCATAGTTGTGTTATTTCTCATTGTCCTCACTCTTTTTAAAGTTTTCTCATTAATCTAGCAAATAAAGGTTTCATCTTACCTTACATTTCAAGCCTTGTTATTACGTTCTGCCTTAGCATTTATCTTAATGATTAATTTTTGCCATTACGATATTGATTAATTAATGAATAAATGAAAGTTTTTCTGACCATACAAATGGTGAAACTTCACAAGAAGAGTTCTTTTGGTTAACAAACAGCCCGCAACATTCAATGCAAAAATGTTTGTTGCATTTTGGGAAAAATTGTGATTTTTAAAATAACTTTTGACATTTACTTAGATTTGCTCTGAACATTATTTTGTATCAACTAAATGAAATCTATAGGTTTGGTAAAAAATAAATGAAATAAAAGGTGAAAAGATCGAAGATTTTCATTAAGTTCTTTATATTCAGATTAAAAAATCTATTTTCCCAAGGAAAAAATATATGGCTAAAGTAATTTATTTTAATTACATATTTAAACATGCAATTCTTTGCATTGATACTTTTCTTAATTTATACAACAAAATTTATACTTAAACTTGCTATATCTATTCATATACGATTGCTTTTTTGCTTTATGCATTTATATTTTATTGAAAGCTGTATAGTTATTTTTTTTTTATTTCAATGATTGTTTGCATGTGCAAAAATTTATTTTATTTTTTAAATAAAGACAGCATATATTCTTAAGGTCTTACTCAGAAAAATGCAACCAGACAACGAAGTGAATCATTGTTGAAAAATTAAATCGCTTTCTTTTCGCTTTATCTGAAGGTTATCTTTTGGGAAAGAATGCATCGGAAGCCTTTGTTGTAGTTGAATAATAGTTGCGTTGACAGCAGATAGGTTATCATTTTGTATTTCTGTTTGATATTTGAAGTCCAGTTTAATTGTAAATAATTAATATCAAAATTCTTCGTTAAATTTGTCCTTAGAGTGTGAACAAATATAGCATTTTTTGATTATTGGAAAGGAAATTAATCAAAAAGCTTTGTATGATTTCACTATTATTTGCAAATATATTATTTGCAGAATTTAAAACATTTAACCATTTCTTTTCATTGAATCTGTAACTCATAAATCCTAAAATTTTTTGATATTGAAAAAAAATTGAACAATGTAGCTTATATGATCTTAACCTTTCTTTGCATGATTTTTTACTTTATTGGTGAAATAAATCAAGGTGATTTTATTCATGTTCAAAATAAAAGTAAAAATGGTCAAAAAAAATCTTAATATATAATTATTGTATAAATTAAGCAAAAAACAATATGATGGAAATTCCATCTTATAAAGTTAGATCATTAGCTTAGTACTAAATAGAAATAAAAGAGGAAAATAAAAGAAACACATGTTACAAACCTTTCTTCTACTCATTTTCACCTTTTTAGCAATAGAAACTCAAATATAATGAAATAAAAGGAAAAACGAAATCACTCATTTATTGCAACTACAACAAACAGTGGAATCTCAACTTCAAGCTCATTTCACTGATAGTGACTCTTGCTTATTTTTGACAGCTATATTTCTTTTTATGCAATGGACATTAAAAAGTTGTCCAAATACGATCAACTTAAAGTAAACTTGTTCTTTTATAATTTTTGGGTATTCAATGTTATGATGGAAATTTCCAACATTATTACAAGAAGGTTTAAGAGAAAGGTAGTTAACAAAATAATTTCATAGAATTAGTGACAACAAACGGCAAAATGATTAAATTTTTATAAGCCTGTTGTGGTATATAGAATTGAACTTAATATGTACTTTGCTACACTAAAGTTTACTATTATAAAGGGGATTGTAGCTAATATAATTAGAAAACTTTAGTTGAAATCATCAGTCTGGAATTTTACACTTGATTATGATCCATATTAAATGTAAATGAGAAAGTTATGCAAAATAACAGTTGTTTAATTCATGATTCCCAATTCAAGTACACCATAGTCAATATCGCATTTTATGAGTCATTATCAAAATACTGTACTCTATATAGCCTTTCATATCAAATATATCATTCCATATATTTTGAAATAGTTACATAAAACAAATCAATGTGTTATTTATTGTTCTGATCTGCCTTTAAATGTTTGATTACAGTCAAATCCATGAGCAGGACATCTAAAATTTTATTTGTATGTTAAGTTTGTAACTAGTTAATAAATTTATTTATTTTAAATTTGGTAGCTGCAATAAATGGGGTTGTAAATGATGCACAGCCTGAGCCTCCTAATGAAATGCTGGCACAAGAAGCTGAAAGTACGTCTTAGTTTATTTATATATCGGATTTTTTTTCCTATTAAATAATTTGGATAACTGGTTCGTTCCATGAAAATCAAAGAAATACTAGAGAAATATTTTATAACTTATAAACGTAGTCTCAATAAATTTTTGGTGAACTATATTATAGAATTAATGAATTCAGAATTTTTTGTCAATAAAACTGTAGATCAATAGCGTCATTTTTTAAAAATTATAAACTTTATTGAACAATGTTCATGTTAAAAGTTATAAAACAATTGTTCATTAAGTAATTATGTATAGGTATTACTTTTATCTCCAAAGTTAGACTCTGGGTTTTTGTTCGGTTTCACTGGGTTTTTTTTACAGTCGAATAACACAATTTAAAACATTTAATCATTTGTTTTTATTGAATTCCTAATGTTAATTTATGTGAACTTTTATTAAGTATACATATAAATAAATTAAAGCTCTGAATAAAGTGAAATTCTCTTGATGATCAAAAATAAAAAGCTGCTTTATCTGTGTAATTCAAGTCATTAATTTATAAATCTGTTAAGTATTCAAAAAGTGTTGAATGAAGTTTCATAGAATGGAATAAAAAATGTCTAGATGTTGATCTTTGTTTGATTAATAGAGTTAATAGATTTTATTGTTGAGTTAATAGATTTGAAATCCCTGTATAGTTACTTTTGATGTGATGTTATTTAAACTGCTAATTTATTTACAGGGCTTGTTGTTTCCGAAAAGAAAGGGGTAATTCTTTCTTTTCTTTTAAAACTCGTCTATGTATATAATTATAGGGTCTTTCTTTAACTAGGAACAGAAAACATTTCTTTCCATACAGTATAAGTCAATGTTGGATTTCTGTTTAATAATAACTTTTTTTTTCTAAAATATGTATTTGCTTTATACAATGAGTTAATGAATTTACTGGTATGTCATCTATAGAAATTATTGGATTACAGAGGAAATGAATTATTATTTTAGTTTGTAATAATTTCGTAACTATGAAAAATTTCTTAATGATTAATACCACATTCATTCAGCATTTTGCTAATCTATTCGCTTGGTTATATCTCATGATGGGAAGGGGCAGGTTGTACAAAATTTAATTTTTAGTAAAAACAGTATTTATGTATAGGATTATTATTTTCAGAAAAGTAGTTATCCTGGAAAAGCTAGATACATTCTAAAAGAATATAAAAGTTGTTGTGTTATTTCTCACGGTCCTCACTCTTTTGAAAGTTTTCTCATTATTCTAGCAAATGTGGATTTCATCTAATATGAATCGCATTTATTTATCTAGAAGCTTTCTATTCAAGCCTTGGTATTATATTTTATCGTTAAGTTTATCTCAATGATTAATTTTAACTCTACACTATTGATTAATTAATGAGATTAATGAATTTAAATGAAAGTTTTTCTGACCATAATAATATTGAAACTTTAGAAGAGTTCCTTTCCTTAACGAATTACCCACAACTTTCAATGGAAAAGTTTTTGATGCATTTTAGGGGAAATTGTGATTTTAAAAATAAATTTTAATATTTACTTAGTTTTGCTCTGAACATTGATTTATAGCAACAAGATGAGCTCTATAGATTATAAATATTTGAAAACACATCGTTTTTTAAAAAAACATTTTTTCATTAAATACATAGCAAAACTGAATGTAAAATTTTCAAATTGAAACATAATAAAGTTTTGTTTCATTATTTTCAGGTCAATTAAAAGGGAAAAAAAGACTACATTCATCCCATAGTAAGTCTTATTATATAAAAAAGATACTTTTAATGGTAGTTTTGTTTATGTGTATTTTATTATAAAAAAAGTTTTTCTTTAAGTAAATACATAGTCCACTCACATTAATGTGATCAGTAAATTTCGACATTTATATTTTACTAATCACAAAAGTATTGGATACAGAGTAGTTGAGGGTATGTAATAGGTTTACAAGTGCTTTGGAAAAATTGCAACTGCATAATGCCGAAACGGAGTGATTTAAATGATATCCAAATTAGCATGATCATTGACTTTTGGGACAAGAATATAAGCCTTTTCGAAACAACTAAGTTAACTGTTCGCTTGCTGCCATAGTGTAAAAGTATATTATGTATGCCAAAGCTGGAGTGTCCAAAATCAGCGACCTTGCAAAATTGGTGCAACCACAGGCCATATATGATTGAGGTGAAAAACGGCTGTGGAGATGTGTTTGGGCTAATAAACCTGCTGAGTAACAGCCCAAGTGAACCAAGGGGTCATTAACAATGTCACACAAACTACTGTTCAAACAACATTGCTAAGTATGGTTTCTGAAGCAGACGTTTTGTTAATGCATTTATATTGATTGCTGTTTATTGGTGACGATGATTGGAATTTGCTTACAACTACCGCAACTTGACATCCACTGGCAACAGTTTGCAGTTTTCCAATAAATCAAGTTTTATGGTGCATCGGACTTCGTCATTTATAATGCGAAACCTGTAAAAGGAAACGCCTACTAGCAACCATTGCTGGAATGGTGCAGGCTGCAGGCAAGAGAATTATGTTCTGCGAAATATTAATTTGGCATTTTCTGTGTCGACTCATTGTGGAAGGAATGATGGATCGATTCAAATACTCATTTGTTTTTGCAGGCCATGTCATCACTATATGCTTATTCTCAAGATGATGGCATCTACCTGCAGGATACTGCAAGGTGTCATATAGGTGACAGCAACTATGTGTAGTTCAGACAGCAATAGAGTGAGCTTACCATTCTTCCTTGGCCAGCAAACTCAGGGGCTTAAACCTAATTAAGAATCTGTGGACCATCTTGATTGGCTTACTTAGGTTATGGATCCTCATTCCCATAATCTAGATTACTGAGGCGTATATCTCAGCTGGCCGCAGAATTGTCTGTATTTCTCAAAATCCCAGTGAACATATTCAGGAACCTTTTTGACTTTCTTCCTGTATGTCTGGCGGCTGCCCACACTGCGAAAGATTGTTACTCTGACTTTTGATAAGTCGTTATTGAAATGTGACTGGACTCTGTATGTCTACGAGTTTCATAAAATTACATTTTTAAGATAAATCCTGGAAGAATATATTACAGAACTTAAAACTTTTATTGTAACTAAGTTTATTATTGTAAGATCAGAATAATTATAACTAAGAAATCTGCTTATTTTCTTCTTAAACTTAGCAGTTCTTGATACTTATTCAATAAAATTTGTATCATAACTTGCTTTAAATTATATTTTACTATAAATTTTAATAATTTTCTTTATAAAAATTATATAAGTTAACACATTCTTAAAATATTTATAAATTGACATATATAAAAAAATACATGAGAATAGTTCTGGTATTTTATTTCATGAGCAGAAATGTTAATCCTATTTCTATGAAACAAAGTAATGTACCAATTTGTAAGTAAGAAATGGTTAATATCAGCTGATATACAAAACCTTATAAAAATGTTGAATACTTCAATTTAAATACTTAATTAATAATTTTATTCAAAAATTTAAAGTTTCAATGTTAGTAAAATTATGCGTTCTGAGTATATGATGATTTTTTAAAATTATGAATGAATTGCTGATCTTATATAAATTTAAAAAAATGCATTTAGAGTAGAGTCAGCTGATCATTCCATCTAGTTTTCTTTGGATATCACTTTCAGTGCAAAATGTGCATCGATTTTTATAGGTAACACAAGTTGTGATTTGGAAAAAACATGGTTTTTGCTAAAATTTTTATTAATGCTGAATGAGATTTCTTGCATAGCTCAGATAAACATGAATGCAATGTTGAATGTTCTAAAAATTCTAGGGCACCCATGTAATAAATTTTTTTTAAAAATATTATTTAATTTCCAAAAATTTTCAAACGATTACCATCTTTTGAAAATTTTTGAAGTCAACAATTCAATTTAAAAAATGTCTTACATAGCTTTCAATTAAGTCTCAAATGTTCTTTCAATCAGTGTGTAGATATAATTCAATTGAAGAGACTGTTCGACATAAGCTTTAGAAATTTAATTTAAGTTCAGAGTGAGGTTTATCAATCTCATCACATAATCTGGGTACTACTGTGTGATATGACTTGTTATGTCCTCAGCCTTAGAAATCTAAACATTTCTTGCGATAAAGCTACTAAACACAAAATTATGTAATTATCACTGTATTTTTCAGTGAATACTTTAGTTCTAAAAGTTGAAACACAGATATTCTCTAATAATAAATTTCCCTTGTTCATACTAAATTTGAGAAAAATGTGTTCCACATGTACTAACTACTAAGGTGTGACACAAAGGAAAATTTGCCAGAAAAGACACATTTTTTATTAAATATTGATGAAACTTGAAATAAAATTTACATAAAACAACTTATTGATATGAAGAAACTTATTACTGTACATTTAGGTTCTTAAAGAGAAAGTTTGTACATTGTATACATATATATATAATGCCAAGATAAACTTAATGCTTTTAAAGAAATTTATTTAATATTTATCCAATCATGTGTAGATTAGAAAAACAAGAAATGCTTTTCTCTCTAGAAAATACTTTCTTTTAATAGTAAATGCAGATTTTGAAATAGGTGGGAATACAGATCATAATTTATCTTGTAATTGAGTGATTGATTTTGTTAGTTTTTAATAATCTTTGTTTGTTGAATCGCATGCATTTTTTATTACATTTCTTTCCAGCTACATCTGCAATTTCAAGCACTCTTATTTCATTAGATCTAGTGAAAATAAATTTTGTTATCAGATGCTTCAAATTCAAAAAATTTCACAAATTAAATGACGTATTAATAGTTTACAATGTAATCTATTGCCATTCAAAAGTAACTTCTTTTCATATATTAACAAAAATTTTCACAATTTATTAAATAAGTAATATTTATGTATACATTCAGATTGAAAATTTTATTTGTGTGAACTCCAGTGGCTTAGTACTTTGATCCCCTTCCCTTTAAGATCAGCAAAATCAAGCATCATGCTCTATTTTGTTTACCTTAAAGAGAATTGTTAGAGCAACCACATTCTTCCTCATTGGGTTGTTGGAACTTATTGGCTTGGACACATGTCCACATTAATCTGTGACCGTTGGAGATCAAAATGTCAACTTGGGTGTAACCTCATCATTTGCTTGTGTTCAAAATTATGAGGTGTTTTGGTAAACAAGTATTCCAAATCTGCTAACCTTAAGGCGCTGACTTCTGCTCAGCTCCACTGTTATATATGTATTCGTTTTTGTGTGCTCCAGCCTATTTTTCGAGATGGGCTCTACCATTTTGTTAGAAGTTGCTGAATAGGTGTTTAATAGATTTAAAAACAGGGATTAAGCAGAAGAATCCTCAATACTTGACCTGCACATATATCCTAGATAATCATTTTCCTTGGAGAACAATGCGACCACATCCCCCTTTCGTTAACATAACTTATCATGCGTTTACACTTGTTTTTCAAATTCAGTAAACTGTTGGTAAAAGAAGTATGTTCATGGATAAAATTATTTCTGAACTCATTTTACAAGATATAGTTAGAAACTTATTGAAAAACTTAAAGTTAATACACATCTGATTTATTTTTTGCAATGGATTCAAAATGGCGAAACTAATAAACTTGTATACTTTTCCGGATATTTATCTTTTACCATTAGCGATCTCTGTAGAATAATCAGAATAATTATTTAAAAATCAGAATTTTAGGTGTACTTAAAATGGGTAATGTTAAATTGTACAGCAAGAATGAAAAAGTTGACATTAATTTAAATTGGGGTGTCTTATCATTAATTCAAGAGGCGTTCAAAAATGTAGTATTAACTTTTTGCGAAGGCTTTTATGATAGCATTTTCAAAGTCGTATGTTAAAGTTATTTCCTTTCAGTTATGGCTATTGTTATTGCCAACAGTATTAAATGTGAAATGAGTAAAATTGTGAAAGACTGCTAAAACAATACAGGAATATTTGCGATATGAAAACTTGAAGAAATATAAACGTCATAATTCAAAAATTACCAAACTTCTCAAGAAGAGAAACTGATTGCAATTTCACTTTGGAAAAACAACACCTTCGTAAGGGAGTCGGATAGTACTTTAACATTGTAGTCCTTTATTCTTTCAATTTTATGTATCTGAAGAATATAAAAATATTATCAAAAATTTCTTTTGTTAAAACAAATGTGAGAATAAAATTAATTCATCTCAACCTCAAATTTCAATATGTTTTTTAAAAACTGGAATTTATAGTATAGCATAATTATGTTGTATAATTACATAAAATGATTAGTACATACTTTGCTTAGAAATATTTAAAGTGGCATCTCAGAACTTTGACTAGCATATTATTAATTATTGAAATCTGGTTTATGCTGATGGTTGATTGGTTAGCGTTCCTAACGCATAGGCTTGTCCTTGGTTCAAATCCAAGTTTGAACATGCCAATTTCCTTTCTCCGTGTTTCATTATTCTTCCTTTTGAGATGAATGAATGTGCAATATAAGTAGCTTTTGGTGGTGTGACGCGAGTAATGTTACTCATTTAAGTTACATGATTCATTATAAATGGCTATCAGTTCCTGCCTCGTTATAATAAAGGGTTAGTCACCAAATGCCCGCCGTTAGGAAAAATCATTTATAGGCTTATTCTTAAGTTCACAAGCAGGATTACTGCAGTTGACTAATTTTTTACAATAAGAAATATTAATTTAGATATTTCTCAAATGATTCAAGCAGAAAAAATTTGGACTAAAAGTGGGCTATTTAGTGTGATAAATATTTTATATACTGACATTTATTTATAAATTGCCATTATTAAAGAGAAGAATGAAACACTTGCCATTGAAAAGGTAAAATTCAAGAACCTTATTACATCAGTTAAATTGACTACATTGTGGGATAAATATCTTTACAAAGAGATAAAATACATAATGGTTTAAATTAATGACAGAATCTGATGTTTCAGAATGAAGCAGCATATGTTTAAACTAGAGAATAAAATACTTGATAAAAATTTATGAAACTTAAATATTATGGGTACAAGAATATTTCTTGTAGAATTATTCACAAGAATTCTGTTCAAAAATTTGATGAACACAAGGAATAAGGATTTTGTTTAGTATATTTTTGCACAAATTTAGTTGTCATCGATTTTAAGTAACATGTAATTGATTTTTATTCTTGAGGAAATATGATGTATATTTTCCCTGTGAGAGAGTAGAATAAGAATAATATTTGAGGCTTGAAAATAGCATTTAATATTGGCTATAAAATAAGTTACAATTTGATTTCATTTTTTATGTTTAGGTACGGATGATGAAGAAAGTGGAGAAGAAAGTCGGAACAAAAAAAGAGTTCGTGACGCTGTTGAATGTAAGTTTTCTTGTGCTGATTTTTTCTTAGATTTTGTGTAGATAACTTTACTGTAAATTTTATTGATTTATCATCTGGATTGTATTTTCTCTCATTGTGAAACAATGCGCTTTGGTGAAGACTCTGAGTTTAAGAATTTCCATCAATCGTCCACAAAAATTCATAATTTCTTCTCTTTCATGCTCTTTCTCCAAATGGATCGTTGTTTTAGGTTCGCTGAACATTGACTTTGCTGACACTTTACATTTTAAGTCTGGCGCAAAAAAACAAATTTTTTTTTCAGAAGTACAATATTATGAGGCAATATCCTATCTTTCATATTTAGACTAGTAAAACATTTAATCACTTTAACAATGTTAAGCTGCCATTGTAGAAGAATTATAAGCTGCCATTGTATAGCTTTTAGACATCGATTATCTTCCTCTTTAAATTCATTAGTATTTTCTTATTTATAGTCTATCAGTTTTTCAATCATTTTCAATGTTGTAATAGCATGTAATTCATCTATTCATTTAGTGGAATATACACAAGTATAGTTTGAGTATATTTTTTTGCCTTAAATAAAATATGAAATATTTGTTTTTATAGCAAAACTCTTATTAGTGATTTTACTAAAGAAACGTTTACAAAGTCACCAGTCCTTAAAAATAACCTTCTAATTAAGTAAAAACAGATCTTCAATGACATTGGTATTCAAAATTGAAAAAAAAATTGTATATTTTGTTGAATTTCTTGAACAGAGCTAAAAATAATGTAAAATCGCAACTTGGAGACAAAGATACAAATCATAAGTTGAATACTTAAGCATACATGTAATCGGGGCAGAACCAACATTACAGAACTCCCATTTTGTAAAGTTCACCTCACCAAATTTCAAGGTATTATTTTACCTCAATCAATTGGATTGAAATTTTAACAGTAACAATGAATAATTACCAAGGTTTAGTAGTTAAATATAAGTGGGGAATTGTGGGGAGTCTAGAAGTAGATTATTTTCAAGTCCAGATTTGAAGTGACTTCAATTTCATGCTCAGTGTCATGTGAAATTTACAAAAACAGTTGTAGCAGACTGGATCCATTGAAAGAAATTCTGGTACACATCATCCAAGAGCCATGAAAGACAGAGATGATCGCTAGTTGTCTATTCTAGCAAAGCGTAATAGGGATGCTACAGCTTCTCAATTCCTTTGTCTTGTATACAATGACAGGAACCAGAGTTTCAAGGGTAATTGTTTCTAGATGGCTTCATGCACAAGAACCTACAATTTACTTCAACTTAATTCTTGCAAGAAAGTTCATTTAGCATGACCCAAAGAAAGAATCAAGATAGGAGTATGGATCAATGAACGGCTGTTCTCTTCTCTGGTGAATCCTAGTTTAGCCTGACCAAAGATTTTCAAAGTAATTTCAAATGGAGAGAACCAGAGACCCTATACCTGCTGCTGTAATGTGTGTGAAATCAACCATTATAGCTTCAGTCGTTTAATTCTATAGTTTGGCATCATGTTAAATGGCCACATAGCTCTCTATTCCTTTGGCAGAGGCAATGTGATTACTGTGAGGTATTGGAATGAAGTCTTAAATTCCTATGTTAACTTTTAAAAGCTTTGTAATTATAGATTGTTTCACTTCTAATGAGAGTTGAGTGAAGACCATTGTGTGTAAGTTCCACATACTTTCATGAACATTCTTTTGTGCAGAGCTACAAAGGATTTCAGTGTAGATAGCTGGGATTTTACATTGACTTTTCCCACCACACTTATTCCATGTGAAGGTGTACCACTAAAAATTTTGCATTGTAAAATAGTGAGTGGTAAAATGTTTTGAGATCAGCTTCTAAATATTTTCAACGATTTAAAATATGACTAATTCTTTCATATGACAGCAATCATTCAGTGTAAACAGTTTTCAAATTTCTGTTCGTTGTCAATTCATATATTTCCTTGTGTCTGTTTCTTACATAATATTTGATTTCAACTATTCAATAAATGTAAAAAATAATCTAAAAGCATTAAAATTACTATTGTGATGGTGTTATTACTAATTCAGGTTTATTTAGAAATGCATTTAACAAAGGATGGTCTTAATAACAGAAACTTTTAAAACACACTTATTGTACACTAGTTTCAATTGTATTTTTTATACTAAAATAGTTAACACTTATAGCTTTATGAAAGAAAATAAGTATTTAAAATCATGTGATGTAAGCAAAGTAAGCCACTATTAAATATTATAATTATTAGAGATAAGTTTTCAAATAATTAAACTCAACTATATTTTTCATTGATACTGTCTTCCAGATGATTCTCAACAGGAGATGTTTCAAAAAGAAACTGAACAACCTCTAAAACAAAAGCGTTTTAGGAAGAAAAAGAGGGGTGAGCTGGAACTTCTTAAAGTTGGCTTGCCTCCCTATTTTATAACTAATATACCACCACCGACTCCTCCATCAGCCAAAAGTTCTTCTAATTCTCCAATTGCATCATCACCTCAACGTGTGGTATACCAAGGCCGAAGGAGAGGTCGCCCTAAAAAACAGCTCGATTAAGAGACAGCCAGGGCAAATTTGTAAATAGTGAGTTTTTATTTTGACAATTGAATAATTTCTAAGCTCTAAGATGTTGACTTATGGCAATGCTTGTAATATATGAATGATTTTTTCAAATCTTTAAAAATATTTTCAGACCCCAACAAAGAACAGCAGCAATCACGCCCAAAACTAAGAACCAGAAGAACAGAGCTGCAACTATTAAAGGCAGGCCTGCCACTCTTCTTTCAATCATAAATATAACTAAAGTATTTAAAAAACCAAATTATTTTCAAAAATAAAACAGTTTAAAAAATCATATATTAAGACAGCCCAATAAGTAATTTTAATAATTAAAAGAATAGAAAGCAATAAATAAGTATTTTTGTCAATTAAATTTTATAAAATTTATATTTCATTCAAACTCACTTTCATATGGGACCACTGCATGATTATTCACATATTTTTTTATGTTATATAATTTTTTAATATTATAATTTTTAATGTTTATAATAAATTGCATACTAAAATTATTCTGCAAATGTATAAATTTATATAACAAAAATTAATTTAATTTCTATTTAATTTTAAAACTTATTGCATTCATCCATACCTGTATACATATTCCATTAACTTTCCTTCAAAACTTGATTCTGCAGTATTACATTTCTTAATTATAAGAAACAAGAAAATTTTCATTATGTTTCAGTGTTTGCCATCCACATGTTAAACAGATAATTGAAAAGTTTTAAATTTTCTATATTCACCCAAGCAGCTCAACAGTTCATCAAGAATAAGCGGTTCCAATTTTTCGGCTTCCAAATTTTTAGAAATATACAAAATATATTGGTTCCTCACTAAATTCATAAATGTATTGCAAAAATTCATGTTATAATCATCTTCACTTATTACATTAATACAAGACACTAATATAGAATGCATTTATTCTAATACGGAATACTATTATGGAATGCACCACAGCATTCCCTCTAAGGGTTTTTAATGAGTTGTTAAAAAATAATTAGTTTTAGTAAGCTCATTTTTTTAAATTTTGCAAATTTCCCTTAATCTTTTAAAAATTTTAATCTATGCATGAGCAAAGGTTGGCTGTCGGCGATTCTAAATGAAAATGGAAATGAAGTTATTGTTATTACAGTTGTGGAATAGCTGAAAAGATAAAGTAGCTTATGTATATAAAATTTTTTTGCACTAATATACCAAAGGACCACACTTTGACCTAAATATTTGTTATGTCTATTTTATTATTTTCTTATTGCTGTTAAAGAAATTAAAAATCTGAGCAATCAAAATTTTTTAGTCTATTACAAAACGATTCACGATCAATAAAACTTGAAATTAACTATAATAGCAAGATGAAACATTACGAAATTTACGACAAATAATGTATTTAAATATTGCAAGGTTTATTTAAATCATATTTAAATAAAATTCATGAGAATTACATTTAATATTTTTTAATTTCATTTCATGTTTAAATTTTCACTTAAAAATCAAATAGTTATGTAAGATAACTATTTAAAGTAAACTATTAATTGGAATTTAAATATATTCTATAACTTTCTAAAAAGTCTTAAATTAAATAAAAATTGAGTAATAAAGTTGTAAGAAATATACTTCTGTTTAATTTTTATAGTCCAAAAAAAGCCCTTTCATATAGCAAACTAATGAAGTTTATTAATCAGTCTGAATTTTAATATTTTGGTTAAAGTTTAAATTTTAGGTGCTTCACTGTCTAAAAGCTTCGATTTAATATATCCAGTAAAAAATTATTTCATATATTTGTTACCAAAAACTCACATTATTTTATTAACTCTAAAATGTTAGGATAATGAAAGATTACTGATTTTTCATTTTGACAGCCATGAATCTCATGTATAATATTTTCTGAACAAGTTTGTAATATTTTATTCAAATGTGATTTTAAAAAAAAAGTTCTAATATTTTTATTCTATGGTTAAATTTAAGTGAAACTTGTTGAAAAAATTAAAAAATGTTTACATCTATAACATGAATTTACAAACTAGGTATGTATTTTCCAAAATTGAAATAATTTAAAACCTCTTGATTTTTTAGATTGAAGATTTACTTCAAATTTAAAGCAATGTTTTCATTTTGAAAGAAATGTGTCATGATATATTTTGTTATTTTCTGACTTCGTGTTCCAGAAATATTCCAAAATTTCCCAGAACTAGGAAAAGCTTCACCTTAAGTATACCATAATATTAAAACCAATTTTATTTGAAAATGTTAATTTTAATCAAAATAACTGAAATGAAAGAAAATAGATTCATTGAAAAGCAGAAAAATTTCCTGCTAATATTTAAATAAAAAAGATTTTACCAATTTGAAAAAATCAGAAAAAAATAGAAAGAATTGTGACATAGAAATTGAAACTTCAATGGAATTCTGTGAAGTTGTGTAAACTACTTAAGTAATTGACATTGTTGAATATTTTAGAAAATTAGGTTGAGCAAATGTTGTAGTAAGCTTGCGAACACAGTGCATGCAAGGGAAAATTTCACACTATTTTGAATATTCTAATGGAATTCTGGGTTTGTGATCTTTTAAAATCTAGCAGGTGATTTTTGACCGTTTAAAAACCATGCATATTAGTTTATCCCCCCATGTAAATTACCTACCTTAGGGAAATTTTCATTATGGAAATGGGTAAGAAAAATGAAACTCAAAAATCTAAACAATTTAAAATACTACATGTGCTATAAGTTGTAGACCAAGAAAAAAAAATATGCTACCAGACAACAATTTTGAACATAGAAAACTGTATACCAAAAGCATGGATGTATTTTAATATTTTTCTTTTTTGGGTGTTTTTTTCTATTATACAGGGTAACTTAAAAAGTACTTTGCTATTTACTGTAAGTGTCCTCTTGACAAATTGTTATATGTGTACACAGAGTTTAGATGCTATTAAAAACTGGTGCTGGAGCCCATTAAAGTGTTTTCTGTATATTTTAGGAAATATTGTGAGAACTTTGACTGTGAGGTAGCGGCAATATATATATTGTGATTGATAAAACGGATGGCTGTTCTCTTTGTTCTTATTGTGTTTTTTATTGAATCTCTAGTTGATATTTTGTCATTTACAAATTCAAGGCATAATGAATACGAAATTCTTTATTGCTGCAGAATGAAGTTAATTGAACTCAAAGTCTGAGAAAAGCATTGCCCTTTAGTAGGTTTTATTGTGATATTTTTAAAAGCGAGCATGCTGCTCAGCTTGCCAAGGTGAGACTTTTTATGTCACAACTTGACTCACCTCTGTCTCTTTGTAACATATAAAAACGTTTACTGTAAATTAACAAATTATAGAGCCTCCGTTTACAGTGATGCAACTATAGGTAAGAGATAAAATGCCTTGCTCAACAAAAGTAGAATCCCCAATACCCAGCATTTATCTGTTGAAGTTGCTTGCTTTCGTTTGCTTACTGCACAATTATATGCAGAAACATTTTCATCACAGTGGAATTAATGATTTAGCTTGTTGTCTTCTGTGTCAAAAGGAGATGGTGACCACCTCAGGAACTATCCCATTGTTTTAAAGTTTCATTAAGGCAACTGTAAGGACACTAATTTTTTTTTCTATGCTTCACTATCACTTTATTGATTAGCTGGTCAGCTAATGGCAGAGATGCCGAACATAGCCATTGGATAAAAAAAAGTATTAAGTTTTAACAAAAATAAAGATGTAGTATTAAAAAATGTACAACAATTTTTTGAAAAGTTTTTTTAATCAAATGTCTTGTTTGTAACAGCACAAAATAAGTTTTCTTAAATACCAATAACTAAAATTCACAAAAAATGTAATATTTTGTGAAGAATCTGGACTTTTCACCAAACATTTCAATTAAAAATACCTCAGCAGTAATAAGTACACCTATTAAAATGAAGAGTCTCATTAATACGATAAATTTGAATAAAATAAAAAGTGAAGTATACTTATGACAAAATTCATATAATTCCGTGTTTTCCAAAATAATTGAAGCAATTACTTTATTCATCAATACATTGAGCTATGTTGAGGAATGGATCTTGTTGATATGCACAAATTGCCCTTTCTTTTTTGAAACCTATAAAACAAATTTTTTTCTGCCAAACAAACATTTCTATCTCATATAGCCTTTTACAAATGTCAATGTATCGATCAAGCATTTTATTCTGCGCATGCAAAATCATCTAACATTCTAATATCCTTTAATTATTTTGAGTAGTGTATATAAGCGTAACTCAATTGATGGCTGATGTAAAGTAGCACCTGCCCAATCTTGGGTTTACAATTAAGAATTCGGCATTTCGTAGAAGGTTTCGATTTTAGGTTGCCAATAGTAGGTCTGTAGGTACTTGTGACAGTCGAAAGAAATGGGCCAAAGGGCACTTTCATAGAGTCGATGAAGTTGCTAGTGTAAAATCCAGAATCTTGCTGAATGCTCTTAGACATCTGGAAGGTCAAACTGATCTAGAATGTCTTTGTGTTTCTGAAAAGCTTGTGGGATGCTAAAGAATGTTCTATTATATTTTGAATATTCAAAGGGAATACTGGGTTAATAGTCTTCAATTACACAACGGATAGTTTTGTACATCAAAAAAATGTTAGAAGATGTCCTGGAATTTACTAGGAAAATTAAATTATCCTTGTCGTAGGGATATGCTTTATAGCTTCATAGGAAATAGCATCTGGAAATCACAGAAGATTTACTTCTATGCTTTCCAGATTCTGATTGTCATTATTGATTAGGAAATTCATTATCCGAGTCAAGGTAAATTATGAAACAAGGTATACGCTATGAAAAAATGTTAAAACTTCATAATTAAAAGCGAATCTCTTAAAATAAATGGTAGTTAGTAAGAACGTTAAGTATTTTCAATCTTAATTCTAATTTATCCGCATTTTTAGCTGAAAAAAGACTTGCCAACTGTAAATCAGAATAGAAAATGTAAATTAATTTAATGATAATTGTGGTATACAAAGTGAAACAAATTATTAAATTGAATGAATGATTGTTTTAAAAAAAACATTTTTCTTCCATATTTTTTTGTTAAATGATTCAAATGATAAAAGTAGATTAAGATTAAAAGTAAAATTTATAATTTTCCAGTGTGTACATTATAGCAACCCCACTGCTGTTTCATTTAAGGTAGATAGTTTCCTGTAAAATTAGCGTTTGCTGACAACATGAATGATACAAAAGTACAAGCTTTTAAAATAATGAACTAATAATTTAAATAAATTTTGTTTTATTAGCTTTTAATAAAAATTGAAAGAAAAATATTAATCTTGGTTGATGAGAAAGAACAAATGTAATTTATGTGCAAGTATTAAGTTGATTTAGGTTCAAATAAAAATAATTTTTCCTTTTTATACTAAAAATAATCAAATATTCAAAAAAGTAAAAATATTTTTGTTTTATTAAAAATATTGTAATTTTTTTTACTTTTCATAGTTTCCCACCCCCTAACAATTGTTATTTTCAATTTGATTGAAGCAAACTATGCCTATGCAATGCTTTACATTGACTTCATGTTTATATCAGTGTAAGATTGCTTATCCGTAAAAGAAAGATAATTGTATTTTATGTCCTAAAACATCGACATGTGAAAGAAAGTGACTTGAAAAACCAAAAATTGTGTGAGCTCCTAATTTTCATGTGATAATACTTGAAAAATATTTTCTTCAATCAGTATTTTTTTTTTTCATCAAAGTCTTATATAATATAAACACTAATAAATGTATTCGTTGTTTCTACAAATAACTGAAACTACTGCAGATTTTTGTAACATTGGTATTTTTACTGCATCCAGATTACATATTTCAAATTTATAGTCATCCTGCTTAAAATATTTGAATGAAAAATGATGTGTGTGAATTTTAATGTATTTGGCTGCATTTTCATTTTTTGTGAATATTTAACTCTCTAGAATGACTGGAAATTTTTACTGGGATAGAAAGAGCTGTTTTAAATGAAAATTTCAAATAATGTGATATTAAATAAAAAAAGAAAGCATTTGCAATGAGGAAAAAAAATTTCCTTAACCCCAAGAAATCTTTTCATACCTTCCTCTTTCTCTCACACACACATGTATACACACAAATTTTTCTTAATATGATTAATTCATTTTATCGCCAAGTGGGAAAAAGTGATTGATTTTTCTTAATCTATTTTATTTTTCAATTTGAATGTCATTATACATCTACTAAAGTATTTTCTAAGTTAATTTTAAGCAATATGACTATTTTTCATGGTTTTTGTTGCTGAAAAACTTATTTCGTAAGCAGAAGCATCCTCTTTATAATATCAAAAAATTTTATTTCTTGAAGTATCTCATGGCTGGAGAGAGAATACACTCGCAAAACAGATTTCTTTAACAAAATAATTTTTTTTTCAACGAATATCTGTTTCTGAAGTTTTAAGACCAAACTATGCTTTCATAAATATTGTAAAGAAATAAAGGCAAGTAAGCTGGCACCAGGTATTTATGTATAGAGTATTATCGTAGAGTGTCATTAAGATATAAGGTAAACATTGTTTATAGTATTGTGTTTTATGGAGGTAAGTTTTGATGTTTTTGTACTGCCTGCAAATTATCAATAGTATTGTTTTGAATAGGTAAGTGTTCTCAAACAGTTCACGTCCATCAGGTATTTATACATAGTGAATATACTCCTGGAGTATCAGCAAGTAATGTTTTCACTGTTTTATATTTTATAGGGTAAATTTCTATTTCTTTACTACAAAGTACTGAAAGCAGGGTTTGAATTCAATTTAGTGAACTAATTTTTTTACTCTCCAGCTCATGAGTGCTTTAAGTTGTATTTTTAAGTTTATTAATTTTGTAAATGAACTTTTTACATGATTAATAAGCTTTTACATGATTAATAAATTTAAAAAATAAAAACGCTGATAGAAAATGTCCCCTATATTATTATGTTAAGTCACACACACACACACACACACACACACCCATCATAGACATACATAGCGAATATATGTTTGTGTGTAAGAATGATAATCCAATGAAAGACAGAAAACTGTTGCTAAAAATGAAATCTAGGCCTATATAAATATTTTTAAAAAATTATTTTATAGTGATATTTCGATTATCAAGACGCTGATAATTCTATGCTATATTAAGGAAATCTTGGTTATTTACATAGGTTATGTATAATAATTATATAGATTTAAACCAATAGTATATAATAGTTTTATTAGTATTTCAGTTGTATTAATAAGAAACTGATTAATCTATTCTAGATCCGGATTATTTTACGTTCATTAAGAAATGCAATTATAGAGAACTAGGTTAGTTGTGTATTAGATGCTTTAGGTATATAGTATTGTATTTCTGAACCAGTTAGAAAAGAGGACCTATATTAGTAACAGATTTCCCATTACATTGGATTAAAAATTATTGGATGCTTTTCCTGAATAACATTTTTTTTTAACACCTAAAATAATAAATTTAAGAATAACATCCCCAATAGTATAACATAGTCATTTTTTTTCATCATCTGGAATATAATATTAGTAAGAATAAATGGCGGCAGATTTTTCAACACAACAGAAAAATTTAATTTGGCAGTAAAAAATTGGGTTTTAATACAGTATTTCGTTTTTATCAACTCATAGGTACTGAACAGTTCGTAATTAAATTAAACTTATCGTAAGTTTATTTATAGGTACTTTAATAACTTTAAAGCTATCAACCATTCCGAATTTCTGATTACACACATTTGTAAATATTTTAAGACATAATTGATGCAAAACGCGTGACCTAAAAATAAATTATCACGCAATGTAAAATTAGTGATATAGCATTCCACTAAGGAACTCTTCACGCTCTGATATTCCAGAATTCAATATTTTACTTTTGAAATTGAAGGGAGATTTTCATGCAATCTATTCCTTATTTTGTTTATTTTTAATTAATCAATATGTTAATCATCAATTTGTGATGAAAAAGAAACACAGATTTTAAAAAATCGTTTAAATTATTAAATTATCTTTTCTTTACAATACAATACAATAAAATTGTGTAAAAGCTGTTTGCAAATTGTAAATCCAGATTATAATCTTAAATGTAAAGTCTTCCTATCATTTGAAATATTTAAGAAGCAAGTAAGGAAAATAAATTTTTTGAAACAATCGTTGATTTTATTTATGAATTTGTTTCACTTTGTCTATATCAATTATCTACCAAACTAATTTACATTTTCTATTCTGATTTACTAATCGTAATCACTCGAAATATGGCTAAATTAGTATTAAGACTGAAAAATTTAACCTTCTACTTATTACTATTTATTTTAAAACATTTGCTTTTATTTATGAAGTTCTAACATTTTTTCACTAAAATTTATATCGTTATACATTGTTCCTTACATTACCTTGATTCCGCCTAATGAATTTCCAAATCAATAATGACAATTGCATATGGAAATCATAGTAAATCTTCCGAGATTTCCTGATGGTATTTCCTATGAAGTAATAAAATTTTATCCCCATGACAAAGATAATTTAATTTTCTTAATAAATTCCAGGACATCCTCTAACATTTTTCTGTTGTTTAGAACTGTCCGGTGTATAATTTTTCACCCAGTATTTCCTTTGAATTTTTAAAATATCATAGAACATTCGTGAGCATTCCACAAGATTTTCAGAAACACGATGACATTCCATATCAGTTTGACTTCGAGATGTCAAAGAGCATTCAGCTACATTCTGGATTCTGCACATCATTTTTGTAGCAACTTCATCAACTCTATTAAAGTATCCATCGGCTCATTTCCCTTGACTGTCATAAGTGACTCCGGATCTATTATTCGCAACTTAAAATCGCAGTCTTCTACAAAGTGAGAAATTCCTAATTGTAAACCTCAGATTGTGCAAGTGTTATTTCTGATGCTACATCAGCCATCAGTTTAGTTACGCTTATGTACACAACTCAAAATAATTAAAAAGTCATATTTTCTTTATGTATTTAGTGTTAGGGTTGAAAAAAAATTAATTAAAATCTGAATTTTGATACAGCATTTCCTTTTTTCGAACTTGCCTCATAAAATCTCTTCTGAAGTTAATTTACATGGTGGATTTGCCTAGTTGGCAGCTGAATACTAAGCTTACTTGCCTTCCGTTCAACTGTTTTCAAATCCCACCATAGGTTTTGTATGTTTTTAACAATTTCGTGACGAGTTTTTTTAAAAACAACAATTTTGGATGCATAAACCATGAGTAGAGCACACTAGAATTCTAAAAGTAAGATGTTATGTTTTTAGGAAAATTTTAAACACTGATTTAAGACCTGGACATATGTGTCCCTTCAGTCCTGACTAGTGAGACATATGTGTCCTAGTAGTCTTCAATGAGTAATTTTGTAAAGAAAACTAATGAATTTCTAGTCAAAAAAATTTAATTATGAACAGTATGGTTTGAAACAATCAATGCACAATGGGACATTACACATTGTGCACATTGTTTTAGTGTCCAATTCCTTTTTTTGTTGTGCACATTTACAGCACCGCTGTCGAGTGTTTGTTGTTACTGGCAGATGGTCACCAACATTGAGTAAACTTAGTGATGCTTTGGAAGGGCGTCCAGTTCCTCTACGACGTTGAACTTTCCAGACGTCATCAAGGCTTCTGCAAGAGGTACAATGAAATCAAGAAGTGGGATTTTTCGATGTTTGAGTTCGCAGTACGCACTCCATGAGTTGACCACTGCGCTCATCAATAGGCGAAAAAACACTTTTTTCCACCACTTATAAGATTTTCTATCTAATTCATAAACATATTTGCCATTTGGTCTGCAAGGTCTACACCTACCATGATTTTGTTGTAGAATTCGATTGCCACAGGGCACTCAAATTATTTCTTGTTTCCATCTTTCATGGTGCGATTTACTTTTTCCTGTTTAGCTTCGTGGTAATTACTTAGCATCATCTGTTTTCCAAAAATAAGTTATTTACTTTTGTACAGTATGGAATGAGCTGCTACAACACTTCAAAAACGCGGGAATAGCATTATTTATGGATATGGTCTATTATTTTCTCTGCGAGGTCACTAGCTAATGAAGCCATTCGCCTCTATCCTAATAAATTGATTGGCCTAATAAGTTATTTGACAGAAAATGGAGAAGTTGAACATAGTGGTCTGTCTAGAGTCAGCATGGTTTTGGTTTCGCTTTAGCCTAACACGGAGCTTGGCCCCACCCCCCAAGTTTCCCGAGTATTTTATTGATCAAAAACAAAGTTTACAAAGTCTTGCAAGGCAAGAGGATACAAATTACAGTTGACAAATAACAGTTTACAGATTTTCCAAACGCAAATAGTCTTGGTTACGAAACAATTCAATAAATCTTGGTTAATACACGTATTTACAACTGCAGGGGGGAAAAAAACCCCATTGTTACAGAAGAAGTTATAAGAGATTCAATATATTTACAGTTGGTGATATTTACAAATTTAGGGCCGAAACCCTATTTAAATACAAAAGATTAAGATCAGTCACAGTTTACAAAATTACATAATTAATACATTTTAACTTGTTACACAAATATTACCTCATTATTTACATTGTTACATAATCAGTTAAACCAACGTAAAAACTTACGTTTGTTTAACTGAGTTTTTATTTTTATTTACACATTTAGGAGGAAAAATAAACAATTACATAAGAGTAAGCGAATATATTGAAGGGCAGTAAGTACTCCCAAGGTTACTACTGTGATTGCATGATAGGAAAAGAAAAGAAAAATTTAGTCAATAGTCGGACTGAATCTAAGGACCGCTCTGGGTCTTTTGAAATTTTTACGTTTATAAATATTGTAATTAGGAATATTTCGACTAGCGTCATTATTGATTTTGTAAATATTATTGTAAAATTTTATAGCTAAATGCCTGATGAAGTTGAGTAATGTGGTCATTCCCAATGCTTTCCTGATGTCCTTGTTTCTGAAATAATATTGGGAATTGGAGATCACCCTAAGTAAGCTGCTTTGCTTGGCTTCAAGCTTCTTAAACGTTGAGTTCGGAGTGCCTCCCTAGACCGACGAGGCTAAGTGAGAATAGGTCTTAAGTAGGCCTTATAGACCGTAATTTTGTTCTTAATAGAGAGTTTGGAATTTCTGGCTAAGAATGGAAACAGCACTTTAGCAGCTCTCATGTATTTCTGTATAATTTTGTTAACATGTTTTTTCCAATTTAATCTTTTATTGAGAGTGACCCCAAGATACTCTACATCGTCGCTCCAGTTTAATTCTTCATTAAAAAATTTTATTTTATTGCATTTTTTGATGGTTTTTGTGAACCTTACTGCCTTACATTTGGTAGTATTAATTTTAATTTTCCACTTTAATAGCCATTTCTCGATTTTCTTGATGTGGGTAGTGAGGTTTTTGTGAATAGTGTCCTAGCTTTTGTGAGTGGTAAGAATAGCTGTGTCATCCGCGAAGAGACACAGCATTGATTGATGATATTGTGGAAAGTCATTAATGTAAAAGTTGAACAACAGGGGTCCTAGGAGCGAGCCCTGTGGGACTCCTGCCTCAATATTTCTGGAGAGAGAGTTTTTGATTTTGACTTGATATGTTCTATTTTGTAGATAATTTTTAATTAGTTTAACCAAGTACGTAGGGCGTCCATACAGTATTAATTTAAAGAGTAGTCCCTCATGCCAGACTCGATCGAAGGCTTTTTCAATGTCCAGAAACAGGGCCCCAGTGGAGTTTTTGTTTTTAAACCTTTCCGCATTTTTTTCCGTCACCCGCAAGAGCTGGTGAGTTGTTGATAACTTCTTTCTAAAGCCAAATTGATGCGGGATAATTACTTTATTTTCAGTTTCGAATTCGCTAAGTTTTTCTAGAACAACTTTCTCTGTGATCTTTGCTAGAGATGGTAAGAGCGAAATCGGCCTATAACTAGTAGGTAATGAGGGGGTATGTCGGGCTTTTTGATTGGGATAATAACTGCTTCCTTC
Organism: Latrodectus geometricus; assembly: GCA_026290005.1. NCBI lineage: Eukaryota > Metazoa > Arthropoda > Arachnida > Araneae > Theridiidae > Latrodectus > Latrodectus geometricus. Next base: position 13,540 of record JAPDSC010088698.1, on the reverse strand, counting down.
CACTTGGGGGGGGGGAAGTGATCTAATTGGATAATACTATTAATTATCTCCGTGAGGAGGCAGATAGCTGTAATTGGGAGTTGTTTGATAATTTTATTGCTAATATTATCATTTCCGGGACTTTTTCTAGGGTTCAGACTATTAATGATCTCTTCTACCTCAGAAGCTTTTGTTTCATTTATATTCGTAGGGGGTTGTCTATCAACAAAAAGGTAGTTGTTAACAAAATTAAAGATTTCGATTTGTTGGGGGGGGTGTTATTATGATCACTAAGCTTGAACTGATTCATGAGGCTATCTACTATAGCTTCGGCTTTAGATTCATCAGATGCCAAGTACGAATTGCCATTATTAATTGGTGGAAATTGTTTTCTATTGAATTTCCTCCTATTTACTGCATTCCACAGTGACCTGTCCTCAAGGTTAAGCTTGGCAAGGTGTTCATCCCAGGCTGGATGATCGAGTCCGGCAGGTTGATCTCCGCTATTATTTCTTTTTGGGTAGAGGAAAGCTTAAGTGCTTCTTGAATAGAAGCTGTTAATTTATTAACTTTGGAGTCAATTTCTGCAGTACTATTGGTTTTGAGAAATAAGTTGTTGGGTATAAGTTCATTAACAAGGTGTCTAAATTTAAACCAATTAACGGAGTTTTTTAGCGTTAAATGTTTTTGTTTATTGTTATAATAAGCAATAACGGGGAAGTGATCTGAGGATAAGTCCTCAAAAGTAATATGTTCGATAGGGGCTGAGATGGTTTTGGTAATTAGGAGGTCGATATAATTTCCGTGTGTGGCTCCATAATGTGTGGGCTTGTCAGGGGTATGAATAATGGAATTGCTGCTACAACACTTCAAAAACGCAGGAATAGCATTATTTATGGTAGTGCCATCTAATTTCAGGATGAATGAAAATACTTTAAAAAACTTTGGCAGGACTGGTGGGTAAGTCTCTCAAAGCGTTTCTGTCCCAAAAGATTTTTTTGAAATTTGCTTGGAATGTATGTGTCCCGTTAGGCGCGAAAAGGTTGATAGTTAAGAGTCCTCTTCGAACTGCAAGAAGGTCTGGTTTTAATTAACCTTAATATGCCAAAATTTTCATTGAGCTACAAACACAAACTGCAATGTAGATATTAAAAGGGTGTTCAACAAATTCTGGCCTACGCAACATCAATATTCATTTTAATAATTTCATTCAGAATATTAAGTTCTAATATTTACTCGACTAATTTGCTTAAAAAGTTCTTAAAAGAAGAGTTTCTTCTTTAGGTAGAAATTTTTGTTCTGATATTGCACAATTTTGTGAAGCATTCCGCGAGTAATTTTTTGTCACTTAAAATCAAATTGGAAAATTCTTTAATGTGTGCTTTAATTATTTTTTTATCTTTAGATACCTTGAATTTTTGAAGGTAGTGAGAATAGTATAGAAATATCAAGCATGTGGGAAATACTGTAAGAAAAATTACATGTTTTCCTAATAAATTATCTTAAATCATGAAATATAGGAAATTTTATGAGATGTAATAAATAAAGTGTCTAGTTGGGGGTATCAAACATGTAATAAATTAAATGTCTAGACTAGTTCAGTTCAACAATAAATAAATTGTGATATTTGTCGCAGGTTTTCACATTAGTAGATGTTTGGAATCCATTGAAACTATAAACTACACATGAAGCGTTTTCCCACGAAGGCTAATTTGTGATGCAAAACCATGACAAATTAGCCTTCTTCCGAAAAATTAACCCGTGAGGAAAAAAAATCAAATCAAAACTCACTTGATTGAAATACCTACCTTGTTAGCTCTGGGATGTTTTTGTTAACTAACAACTCATTGAATATACCAACTGATTTCCATTGGAGAAATTATCTTTTACCATTTGAGTTCATGTTATGTAAGAAATTATTAATTTCTGAGTGTTTTATTGAAATTAATTAAGTGTTATTGTGAATTTATTTATTCTTTATTAATAAATCCAGAAATAATTGTTAAACCAAGTAAACAAATACATTTTATGGTTGTCAAAATATTAAACAGTAATCTAATATTTGTAAACATTTTAATAATATAATTTCCAAGGAATTTTGTTTAATAAATCATACACTGGTCTAGAAACTAATATTTAGATGTTAAATTTTTAATAAATTATAATTACATAATTCTTATTAACTATTATATGATAATTTTATTAATAACTATAAAATATGAAATTCTAAGAAATCAACTTTAGGATGTGCCTTCGTGAGATTTGTGATTCCCCATGAACAATCAATAATTAATTAGGAAATCAAAATTGTATATTGCATAAGGATAAATAGATTGATACGTTTGTTATATTAAAAATTTTGGTGTAAAAAAATGCTTTCTATATTAAAGACTTGATTTTTAGAATGGATTTTAAAAATTTTTAAACTAATGAATGGTATTGCTTTCCATGTTGTTCTTCAATGCTGATAACTATTACCCTTTTATTTAAATATTTACAGTCGTATGAAATATTTTATATACTAATATTTGTGCAAAACTTTAAAATTTTATAATAAGTTAAAAAAATTTATTATCTCGAATTCCCAATGAATATGAAAATATCCTTTGCTCATATGTAATTAAAATCATGTTTCCCTGTTGACGATCTTCAAGTAAAATAATTAAATGTCAGAATTTTAAAAAAAATTGTATACAAAAAATATCACGAAATTTCTAATGTATGAAAAGTTTCTTTCTAAGCGTTATAATGAATTATTTATTAAGATAAATTATATCAAAGCAACTCTTTACACTAGTAGTTTCAAAACCTTTTGCAATGTTTTGTAAAATAAGATTACATTGATAATTTGATTATTTAGATGTAATTGAAGTCTTATTGAATAAACTTTGTCAGTGAAACCATTTTTATAAGATATATGACAAAACTAAAATACCCCACATTTTAAATTTTTTTTTCAATCTGCATAAGATCTTTTAAAAAAATGGGAAAACATTAATGGTTTTTATCTTTCCAAACAAGTACATAATTTTGTAACTATATTTTTTTAGTTATTATTGGTTATTGGTGATACTATAGGAAATATCTTGCTAACTTGATTATACTATGAGGAGTGAGCACATTGAGTTCAAACTGGTGTATTGCAGTCCTTGAATTACTATTCAATGACAATAGCGCAGAATGAATTAACAAGATTAATAACCATAGAATATAAAGGAAAAAAACATTCTTCGATACAGTTTGGAAATTTACCAAAAAGTGTTTAAATATGCTTGAATATTTTTATTTAGAATAATTTTAAATATGACAGAAATCTAAGATATTTATAAAATATAATAAAACAACTTCTGAACTTTTTATTTAACAGAGAATTTTATTAGTTTAGTAAACAGAAGAAATAAAATTAGTGTTATACAGAGCATATTGCTTCAAATTTGATTTGCCATGAAGTGTTTTGATGATTTTAAGTTTTGTAGCATTATTTTATGCATATTTTCATAAATATTCTGTACGATTTTTATCACTCGGTTTTTGAATATTTTCCTTCTTACAAAAATTTTTTTACAGAACAATTGTCATTGTTGAAAACACTATTTTCAAAGTATTATCAAATTATTATCTTCATTATAACAAAGCAGAATATTGCAGTTGAATGGGCAGAGCTATGATTTGAAATAATAAATTTTTAATTAAAGCATCCCAGACTGCAAACACACAAATATTTTTTAGTTATAAATAATTGAAAAATTACTTTGCTCCTTTTAAGACAATACGACCCTGATTGTTTAATAAACCTTTAAAAAAATTTTTTTATTTACTAAACCTCTTTTTTACGTCTTCTTAAAATATTTCTTTGCATTTTTAATGATATGCAGAGAACATATGAATGTGAGCTTGATGAAATAGTGTATAAAAAAAATCTGAATATTTTATAAAGGTCTAAGATGTTAAGTATGTGCAGATTTCTTAATTATGTTTAAACTATGTTGATAAAAACATTTCATTGCATTTGTTAATTGTATTATTTTATTATTGAAAATCTTTTTTTAAAACTGTATATAAACTTGTTTTTGGTGTATATTAAAATCCACATATTACTTTGCATTTTTAAAAATTTAAATAAATACTGTAATTTCCTGCTATAACAGCAAGCATTTTGTGTTCTCAATTATTTTGAAAAGTTTATTGAATTTATATCAATAATAGTTTATATAATGAAAATATTGTATTTATAAATCGGAAAGATTTGTACTTCAAGAAACAGGATTTTTGTTTCATAATAAAATTTATTTCCTTCTAAGAAGAACTTGTTAAAACATTTGTAATAAGAATATCAAATATATTTCTTATCAAATTTATAAAATCTTTTGTCTGAAAATTTTTAAGCGTACTATAAATATATGTAACCAAATTTTATTAAATTTCATTTTGAACGATGAGATTTTTAACGTTTAACTATAAATGTTGTAATTTTAGTTCATAAATTATTTTTTAAAGGACTGTCTTCAACAAAGAGAATTGTAAAGTATATAAATTAAAACTTTGTGTCCAAAGGTTTAAATTTATAATTCAACTAATCATGATCGTCTAAATATTGTAAAACATTTTTTGACAATTTAAGCAAAGAAAATTCTAATTTTAAATTCAGTATTTATTAATAAAATTTTTAAATATCTTGAAATGCCAAAAAATATTTCTAAAAATTTGTAACATAGCTTTGTGACAATTCTTTTCTCTTTTTACTAACATTAAAGAAATTTCTTACTTTCCTATCCTTTCTGTCACAAGGCTATTTTGCAGAAATTTCACTTAAATGTTATATTCTTAAGCTATTCTAGTTTCTTTAAATTGTTTTTAATAATGAAGACTAAATTGACTGTTATTTGTACAAAAAGCTTTTTGTGATTTAGAACTTGTTTATGTAATTATTTCCACTATCGGCTAAGTTTTTTTCATAAGTATTAAAGAATGTATATGAACTTGGAATATTTTCATGGGCAATTAGATTTGAACTGGACTTACTTAAAAACTAGATTAACTGATTTTAACATTTGTAAATCACATTTCACTTAACTTAAATCTTATCGTTCATTATGTTAGATAATTTAACATTTGTAAATTGTAAACAAAAAAAAAAAAATCTAAAAATGAAGGGGCTGTCTTTTTTTTATTATTATGGAAAATTACTAATTGTGGATTTTGCTTTCTGTATACATCAAAATTGTGGTTAGTCTGTTCTTTAGAACATGAAAAATGCTGTCTAATCAAGAATAATTATTTATGATTGTCTATTTTTGCTGGTTTGAAGGGAAAATATGTGAATGAAGTTTGCTGCTCATAAATCTATATTAATGATCGTTATCTTAACTGACAAAAAAAATCTAAAAAAAATTTACCTGTGTTTATTGTTGTATGTTAAATTTGTGTATTTTGCCTAATTTTCCAAGCGTAGAATTTGTGTCTAAATTTTCAAATATTGCGCCTGCTTCTATTGTTAATTCTCTGTGGGGAGAGTCTGGTGTTATGTAATTTTTGAAAAGTATGTATAAAATTAAGATTGCATATTTATTGAGGATCAATTGTTAGACATCATTTTTTATAAGAAAGTTTATTATAATTACCTCCAAAATTTATTGTTGCTGTGCTCATGTTAAAGTATTACCTCTTAAAATGAGTTTACTGAATTTGAGTGATTTGTTAAATGGATTTCTTGTGGCCTATCAATATATCTGATAATTTGCTGTGCATATATTTGAATCAATTGCTACGGTTGCTGTGGTGGATTATGCATAATCAATCAACATAGATTTTTTTGTTCATGCCTTGTAAATTAAAGCTGTCACTTTGTAAGTGAATTTTTGTTAACATCTTAAACAAAGAAAGCTACTATCGAATGTGTGAGACATCTGAATCTCTGTTTATCATCTTCATCACATTAACATCATTTATCTCTGTTTATGTCAAGTATTACCTGTCATTGATCTGGTGGTTCATAAATAATACCTTGATTTAATATAATTTTATTTGAACAAATTGCTTTTTCTCTACTTTTTTGCATAATATCGATAATTTGAGAAAAGAAAGGTATCTCAAGTCGTTCTTCTGAATCTTCGATCCTACAATTACAATGCTTTTTTGGTAAAGCTTTTACAAACGTTTATAAATTATTTATTATTTGAAATTAGAAAATAATATGCATAATTTCATTATAGTTGTTAGCTATTTCAAGTTACATATCATATTTGAATTTGTTTTCTTACTTTTGTGTTTAGATAAGTAGATGTGGAAAATTTCATTTTCTTCATACAAATGTGCATATATATGTAAAATATAAAAGGCCTGTGTGTGTAAAAATACAAATTCCACTGTTAATTATTTTAAATTACACACCAAATTAAATTTGTTTCCTTATTTTTGTGTTTGGATAATTAGATGTAGAAAATTTCTGTTCGTTTTCTTGATATATATGTGTGTGTATATGTAAAATATAAATTAATGTGTCTATGTATATGTGAATGTAACTATCTGTGTATGTAAAAAATATATTATTTTCCTTACTTAAATATAAATAAATGTCTATTTTTTAATAATTAATAAAATTAACAAATCTTAAAATAATTTTTATAAACAGAAATTAGATTTTGTGTTTGATTTTTAAAATTTAAACTGTTTCTTATCAACATACATACAAAATATATTTACTATAAGAAGAAAATGGTATAAAAGAAACTTATGTGTGTGTGATCATATATCCATGGTTTACACCAGAAGAATGAGAAGGGATAATGAATTTGGGTATAATGAAACTTGTGTATTAAACTAAAATAAAATTATCCTTTAAATGAATTATATAAATAAATATTTTACAATTTAAGTATTGTAAGATGCTGGCAGAGTAGCTATTTTCCTTTTATTTCAGTAGTTTCCGTGAGTGTGTGTCTGGGATTCCACTCCCTTAAAAGTATAGGTATAAATTTATTGATCATGTGAAGAACAAAGTCAAAGTAGTTATTCAATCCAAAGTTAAAGTGTTGGGGATATTCTTATACGGGTGTACGCGCGTAAATATCGCAAAGACTTGCCAAAACGATGACTTCGTGATGTTCGGATAAAGTAACTGAAAGATTTGTTAATCCACCTTTGTATGATACCCTAACAAATACTTTTATCAATACCTCAGTTCACAGTGTGGAAAATCTGACGCAGCACCTATTAAACTGGCTACAAAATTGTGGCTCTTGTGTTGTTTTTGTGTACACCGAAAGAAAAAGTGATATAGAAAATTTTAGGAACAATAGTTTTGCATGTGATCCTGTTGTGTCAAGGATTTTCAGAGCATTGTGGATTCTCTTGCTGGCATGGAATATGAAATTGTTATGTTCGATCTTAAATCACATTGCAGCTGCTGAGGTTGCATTATATTCTCTTTTTTAACATCCTATCTCTCCCTCTCTCTGGTGTGCGAAAAATAATTAAACGTTTTTACATTTTTAAGAGGGACCTTACCCACACAGAGCATCAATCTAAAGATCTTTCAAAGGAGTGAAAGATTCCTCCCTCTCACCACTTGTATGTGGCCAAGGAACCGCGGGCTCTTTGTTTGTTCTTAACTGCGGGAGAGCATCTTGTAAGGCGATTTCTAGGTGAGTGATATTTCAACATTATTTGATTTGTTAGGGCTGCCACCCTTTTTGCCTTATAGAGAGCAATAATTTTTTTTTACTCTTTATATTTAAAATTTTTGTAATTACTTTCGCTATTTATATTAATGATATTGTTTATTGAATTTATTTAATTTTATACAAAATTTTCTTATGTTAATATTGCTGATGGTTGACAATGAAAAAATAATTATAGAAGATTACTGTCTTAAAATGCAAGTTGGTGCGGCTCTATTTCTGGACAACGTGCTAAAAATCTCAACCAGTTTATTAACCTATTTTATTAAAAATTTATCAAAATTGACAAGATAAAGGAATGTTTCGAAACGAAGATTCATCGTTCCATGAGAATATAAATTTAATCAAAATATTTTTATCTGATAAAATATAAGGATATATTAGTAGTGAAATATTAAATATTCAACATGATGTGAATTTACTTGTCTTTATCTTACATTTCTCACTTATGGTACTTAAGCAATACTTGTAAAATATTTATCTTAATATCATAAATTGAGGTAACGGCAATATTTGAGTGCGCCTATCGCATAAAATGCTATTTTATGAGATTATAATTTATTCTCATGAGTCAGAAACCATGCCTTGCACAACATCTAAATACCATTCATCATGTTTTCTGTGACGCATTTGATAGTCATTGGACAATTTACTGATGACTCGCACGTTGAATGTCATCATTTGTGTGATTATCGGTACCAGCATGAGATCCACACCTCACCAAATGTTTATTTAAAATTAACTAGCTATTATTTACTCATATTTGAATAGACTAAGGAAATCACGATATGAACTCCATATAGTTTTATTTAAAATAACCGTGGAAACATCTGAAATTGCTTATGGGCTACTAGCCAAATCAAGTAATCAATATAATTTAAGTATTCTTAAGTGCATAATAATTTTTATTTGCTGTTTCATATCTGTAAAGGAAAGTAGTGTTCATTCAGGTGTTTCATAAAGTATAGTATAATGGTGTATTCAGGTAATTTAAAAAAATTTTTTTTTCAAAATATTGCAAATTACCAAATTTACAAGATTAATGCGATTAGAACTAAAAAGATACAAGAATCGTGGAAATTCGATTATTTTATATATATATAATTTTTTTTAAATTTATTTTTAGTTCTTTAGACAACAATACGGCTCATTAGAAAAAAAAATTTCTACCTAATGTTTCGCACTCACAGCTCTCTAAGGAATTATTTTAATATAATAAAGTTTCTTAAGTGATGATGCCTTGCACGATCATTAACTTTCATACCTTACCATCACGTATGACCAGGATGAGATTTTAAGATTCTCTGATCTTTCTTTCTCTTTTTTTTTTGTAATTAATAAATTTATTTTAAAATTTCAATTCACATTTTTTAATAAATTTTATAGCTACTTCTCTACTTTTATTAAATTTATTTATATTAAGCTTTATTTTTTCCATTTGTAGGATAATGGTACTGATATTTTTGTTTTGTAGTTGAAAGTATGTACGTTTATTATTACTTATCTTTGCTAAAATTATTTTCTTTTCAAATATACAAATTTACATTAGCAGGGCTCGGAGTTGTCCCGATATTCCTTAAATTCCTGATTTTTTAAAAAAACGTCCTGAAATGTCCTTATTTTGAGAAATAAATCCTGGAATTCCTTAATTTTTTATTATATTCCTTTGAAAGTTTAATTTTAATTAATAACTGTATTTTTCAGTAGTAAATTTTTCTTTCATCTGCTTTCTATGCAAAAAGAAAGAGAAATTATTTTCCCCTTTTTTGTTCTCTTTCAAACAGGAAATAGGGTTGCCAAACATTCGTCTCCGCCACATTTTCACGAATTGGTCATTGGTCACGAATGTCTAACATCAAAAAAATTAAGGTTTGGGTTAACCATTAAATTCTATTTTTTGCCTTTACAGTCAAAATATTCTATTTTTAGTATTTATACAACTATATTTAATGGTGAGAATTATTTGCTCACGTTTATGCGCATGTGTAAATGCTTAACGCGCCATTTTAAACGATTTTGGTGGGGTTTTTTTTAAGAACGTTTATTAGCAAGTTTAGAATTTATTTTTTAAAAACAATTAATTTTCTTTTAAAAATGCCAAGGATAATAAAATTTTCCGATAAATGATTGGAATAAATGCCCGATTAAGACAAGGTGCCGAAGTGTTGACAATGTGCATTCTGTGGAGTGCTACGTATGCAAAAGCAAATTCAGTGTTTTAAATATGGGTTTTAGACAAGTGCTTGCTCATGTAGATGGATTAAATTTAAAAAAAAAGCTGTGAACAGTTACAAGAATCAAACACTATTTACTATCAAGTCATCAACTTCATCAGAATTCTCGACATCGACTGTAGTAGTGAATAACAAATCATGACTTCCCAAAACGACATCAGAGAAAACAATTTTAGTTTTGGTGGCAATAAAAACATTTGAAAGACCCTAAGACTCGGCATTTTGTTTCATTTTTCTAAAACTTTTTAACCATATTTACTTCTAATGCAAGAAATTAAACCTTTAGTACATGAGATGTACTGTAAGTTAAATGAACTTGTTTGAAGTATCATGTTTAAATTTTTAAATCCAGAAGAATTCCAGGGAAAAAATGGAGTGTAGTTACAATAAATTAATGTTGATTCAGGAAAAAAAATGGTTAAACTTAAAAACAAGGTTGAAATATATCATGGTGCAACAGAAATAGTGGAAAAGCTAACAGATAAAATAACATTTCTACAAAGTGTCAGAAGTTGCTACATAGCAACTTCTAAACTTTTGCTTCAAAAACTTCCTGTAACAAATCCTTTACTTTAAAATTTCCAGTGTTTGTCTCCTTATAATGGAAAAGAGGAAGAGTCTAGAAGCTCATTTAGCAAAATAATTCAATATATTCCTCTTGTGAATAAAACTTCTTCAGACTTTAATAAGATGAATAAAGAGTGGATTCTTTGCATGTGTGAAGATGTGACTTTGCTTATGAATGATTAAGATAATGACCAAAATATCTGTAAATATTGGAATGTAGTTTTTAATATAAAAAATACTTGTGGTTATATAAAATATCTTACTCTTTCTAGAGTTGTTTAAAGCATGTCTGTCGCTATTAAATGTAAATTCCCAACCAGAAAGAGGTTTTTGAATAACAATTTTGTGACAAAGAAGAGAGCCTTTTTATCGGAAATAACAGTTCATAGTTTACTCATTTGTCATGATGTTATTGGAATGCATGGCGATTCTGTTTCCTCCATTCCATATACCAAAGAAATGATGCATTATATATTTAGAAATCTCATACAAAATGGGCATAATATATGGAAAAATCAAAAGATGCAACAAATTAGAGAAGAAAAGAAAGGAGGAAGACATAAACAGTACTCGTGAAAAAAAGTTTAAAAATCGCACTTGTTAGAAAAATTAATGTACTTGAGAAAAAAAAAATTGCTTGATAATAAGTGTGCAGCTCAAAAACTTTTGGATGATGCAAATAAAAAAAATAGAATGTCCTATTAGTGATGATAATGAGTGGTGTGAAAGTTAGACAAATGATGCTATCTGCTGCTAATTCAGAGACTGCATCTGTGAATGATTAGTTGAAAAAGAACAGTATTAAATTATCGGAATTAAATGCTAATGCATCCTGTTCAAAATGAACATTATTAGTTATACATATAAGTTAACTGTAATATAAAGCATTTATCATGTAACTTATTAATTTTAAGAAAATGTTCAGCATAAAAAGTTTAAATTTCTGCATCATTTTTCATATTTTTGTATTAAAAATTAAAAAACTCAGAATTTATTAAATAGTATACTCCTTTCTAAAATGTGTTATATTCATAAAACAGAAATTAGTATGTAAAAGTAACATTGATTTTGTTTAATTATTGACATATATATGTCCTGATATTTCTTGAAAATATTGTCCTGAAAAAAAAAATTCAGTACTCCTACCCCTGCATTAGTTATATATTAGGTTGGGCAAAAAGAAATCCATTATTTTTACGTGAACTTTATGTAACTTCTTTTGGATTCGCTTTGTAAAAATGTTTAAAACAGCTTTCATGTAGATTTTTAGGTCTTGCGCGTTACGACTGATGACATGCGGTTAACTTCGATCATTTTTGATATTTTATAGACATGTTCGTCGATGCTGTATCCACATGCGAGGTGCATCTCCAACATCAAAAATACCCGAACGGAATCGACGAAAAAAAAAATTGTACGTAACTGGTTGTTACAGTTTTATATAGGACGATAAACACCTTTCACAATTTTAGCCACTCGGCTATCTTTTTCGCCGTTACAAGAGAAAAACGAAAATGTATCGAATTTTCTGTTTGTTGTCTTCCATTTTTAAAACCTTGCACTCGTAACTGAATGAATCAAACAAAAAACTGCAAGAGGATATTTTAAGTGTCAAATGTCACCTTTCCAACGAGCATAGATCTGAAATTGTTTGATAGATACCTCACGAGATATCGATCACTACAGACGTCTACCGAAAAAATAATGGATTACTTTTCCTACAACCTAATATATGTTAATTCACATTAAAATGTGTCAAAAAAATTTTCTAAAAAAGATTTTTTTTTTTTTTTTTGTGATTGATTTAAATTGTTGTCAATGAAATATTTAGAATTTCTTTTTTCTATTGTCATTAATTTTTACTTAAATATTTGTTTTTGAAAAATTTAATTTTTTATCTTTCAAATAAATGTGTGATTATATTTATTTTAGTTATTATAGTTTTAATGAATGTGAATGCTATAGCAATTTCCTACTCAGTAATCTAATGTTTTTGATTGCACTCCAAGCTTCAGACATTTTCTCTTCTCCAAGTTCTGTACTCTTATCGTGATCTGTGCCAGATCATCTGGCTCTGAATGTCTTGAGTTCATCAATTCCCATTTTGAACTAGGGTGCTTATAACATTTTGAATCCGATTTATTAAGAAGATTCCAATCACATGGACCATCAGTATTATCAGAAAACTAAAACAAACCTTGCTCTTAATGCACCTCTAATTTAATTCCCAATGATTTGTCACAATAAATAAATGCATTTGGTGTAAAATGCTTTAATATGTCGCAATTTTTCTCCTACTGAATTTGGTAAAACTCAAATTTATTGTTCTAAATTGCAGCTGAATTTTAAACGCTAAGGACTTATCTAGTATTTCTTACTACAAATATTCTTAGTTACTTTAAGATTTTTTTAAATTATTATATAATTGTTTTAATGTATTGTTTGAACTTAGTAACAATACATATATTCTCAAAAATCATTGGATCGTAAAAAACTTTCACAGTGTTATACACCAGATAACTTTGGATCATTGAATGTTATTATATTTATTTTGTTTAAAATTTAATAGATCTGCTTGAATTGACGGTCAGTTTCACATCCTTGGAAACTGACCGTCAATTGAAGCAGATCCCCAACCATGTATAATTTAAATTTATAATATAAGAATGACATGAAAATAATTCCTTATGACATATGGTGAAAATTTAAGAGTGCTCAAATTTATATTGGTTATTTGTGATTTTTTAATGTATTAAGTCCATTATAATTATATTATTTTGAATATGGTTTCCTACATTTATTGTTAAAAAAAATAAATCATTTTATTAGTAGAAGAAAACTAATGCTTGAAATATAATTTTCTTGTTTAATTACATTGGAAAAATTATTTTTAAATCATTTAACGGAATAAAAAATTTATTTACATTGTTCCATTTCTTTTGATACATGTTCAAATAATCATTATGCGATGTACTAGTATGTACACGTGGTTCTAATGTCTATACGTTGTAAATAATTTCTCATCACACGATGCTACACCTGTATTCTTCCCTTTACCTAACCTAGAGTTATGCTGAAAGG
>JAPDSC010088690.1:0-10046 GCA_026290005.1 Latrodectus geometricus | reverse complement strand
TTAACTATTCTATGCATTTTAAAGACATTTTTAACAAAATATAAAAGAAAATTGTTTCATCCAAATATTCAAAGAAAGTAAATTTTACATGCAAACGTACTCACTCACACACACACACACATATATATATATATGCATATATGTGAGAGTATGTGTACTTGATATATTTACTCTTTCTCTTTCACTCACACACATTCAAGCACATATATACACGCAGATATGAGTGTGTATGCATTTACCAAAGAAAGATCAGCTTATCTGTATGCTTGTAAGTATATATAGATTCCCTTTAATTAAAATTAAGATTATAACGTTAGTAAAAGTTATTTTATACACTTATAAATTAAATGGACAAAAAATATGCAAATGCTGAACTCAAAATTTTTTATTGATTTAAATTTATTAAATAATTTATACATACATAAAAATAGGAAAAATTAATTAAATACATATTATAAAAAATTATTAATAAGTGTACAAAATACTATATCTATATAAAAATAGTTGACAATTATTTATTAATGTATTAAAAAATTCTATATTTATTCTTACCTTGGAAAACCGCAAGATATTCTTAGTGTTTACTTTTAGATATCGTACCCTACAGACACAACTGCTGTTGCCAGGCGAAGGATCTGCGATCAGCATTTTGGCAAGGCAACAATCCCTGATCTAGATTGCCCAAGAAACCTCTCCTCTACAATAGCTTGGCTACAATACTTTACATTTCAAGGGCATAAATGTATCACCGGATGGTATTAAATCCTATCCCAACTGTAAGCACTGTCCTCAATCCCAACTTACTCCAGATCATGTTCAGAATTGCCAAGCCATTATCCGCTCTTTCTTCAAACTTGGAGCTCCACCAATTGAGATCCTCCATGGCCACTGGGCTAGGGAACTGGCTGATCTCGTCACCAAGACTTTCGGTGGACTTTAGACTTTTTGGTTTTTTGCACTTCGCACTTATGCATACACACGACAACAACAACAACATATTATATCACTATCTTTTTCGTTACTGTCATTTGAATGAAATTTTCTTTGGTAAAGTTCTGTTGTTTTCATCATGCACTTCTACCGGGGTACATGCATATAAGTTTTCTGTTAATGTTTAAATACCTAACAACAATTTCAAATGTCAGGTTATCATCTATTATGTCTTCTGACTGTTCAGGTTATCGTGAAATACAAATGATGCGAACTATGTCACTGTTCATGTAATGATTCATTTGGTTAAGAGGGTAAAAACTTGTGTTTTTAAAATTAACGAAAATAATTTTTCATTAAGAACTCCTTTATTTCATTGTATATAAAACAGAGGAAAATTTCACAACTGTTTCATTGCTAACTAAAGTTCACATGGATGTTGTTTCTAATGACACTTGGCAACGCTAAGCCCGCCCGTCCGAGACAAGACGAATGAAGTCAGAGAGAGAGCGTCTTCCGTTTTTGAATAGAGCACCCTTATACGAAGATGGAAGTACGGCTTTTGACTAATAGATGGCAGCACCATCTGAATCTTTCAATTTAGAGATTGAAACCAGTGAAGACCCAAAGCCTGGCTCCAACCACCCCCAGAGGGATTAATTTGTAATGGGAACATGGAGGACATTGCGACCCGACATATTACGTGCCCCAGTTGCCATTAGTGAACACGACGGATCTTCGGCTAAGCCGGGATTCGAGCTCACCACCTTTTGGTAAAGAGAACGACGCCCTAACCACAACCAGGCCACCGCGGCCCAGTTTACTTGGAATTGGTGCTAAAGTATAATCAGACACTTGTAGGTAAAAGACTTCTATCCAATTTATTTTGAGGATTGAACAAAAAATTATGGTTTGGTTTTGCTTTTTTACTCATTTTCTTATTTAATTCACAATTTTTTTTTGACTACCTTGTATTGTTTACTGTTGTGGAATATTAAAACATAAATTAAACCAAAAATTCTATAATAAGTAATAAAATATAGATTAATAAAATAATAAAATAAGTAATAAAATATAGATACATAAATAATCTTAAATATGGAATATAAAATATGTTTAAAAATTTTAAATATTCTATGTTTCAATTTATTTTGATTCAACATGTAGGGAAATATCAAACGTATAATTATGTGCATAAAAAAAAGGTAATATTGAATTTTGCTATTGAAATTAGAAAGCTATTATTTTTCCTCTATTGTGACCGACAATTGATATATATATATATATATATATATATATATATATATATATATATATATATATATATAAAACTCTGATTTATTCATAAATAATTGGAAATTAATGCTTTTTTTTCCCAAAAGTTTTCTTTTTTGTAATGTAAGATTTTTAGTGCCCAAGCACAAGTCCTATATACAACCTTTAATGGCACATTAATAGTGAGAGAAGATATAAATTGCCTCAATAACCGTATGCAACCGGATCATCCTGAGCTTAATAAAAGGAAATTTACTATCACAATCCAAAACGAGAGAAGAATCAGGTCGTAAAGACAGAGCAGGACCATCGAAAGCTTACGAAATTAATTAATAAAAATGCCAAAAAAAAAAAAAGAATCTGGAATTCCTACCGTGACTGTGATGCTATGGGATAATTTATGTCCTCCAAGAGAAAATTACCAGAATGCCATAACAAATTAATCGTATATTATAACAAAAATGCTATTGCCTGAATAAATTCTGATGTACATATTTACAGTTGAGTTCTTGTACAAGAAATTTCCTACAAAGCAAAATTCCGCTTATATCAATTTTTTTTATGGAACATAAATTAGGATTTCAATATCCGAAATATTCTCTATACAAAGGTAATTTTTTCATTTCAATATAAAGAGTAACTTCAGTTATTTTTTTAGCCATTTCTGAAAAATAGATTTCATTTTTTTTATGTAATAAATTCATTTACCTAAAAACTTTTCTGAAGCACTTGCACCTGTAATTTTAAAGGTGTTAATAAATTGCTTTTGACCATACAATCTTAAGATTTTGTTTCCCTCGATATGAGAAGCACAGTATATTTCTCCAAAACAAATAGATTTTTATAAAATTAAAAATTTAGTTGTTAGATTTTAGAATTAACTTAAATATGAATTTTAAGGATTTTCCGATTTACTAATATTAGTGATAAAACAGTGCTGTTATGTATGAAAGAGCCCAGGTTCGAGCTTTCGATATTTGAACAAAGGAAGATGGAATGCTTTCTTATGAATGAACATTTACCGGAGAGAGGGTGTGTGAGTTTTTAGAGTTTCACCTCTTGCGACACATGGATATAATTTAAAATAAAGTTATTCTAAGAGATTGGGGATTGCTCAAATATGTTATCCATTCCTTGGTCGTTAAGTTGTCCGTTACACGGCTTCAAATAAATAATTCTTGAATTTGGTTTCTAACTTTAAAGGAATTAGTCCATACACACAGAGTTTAACACTGCCTCTGACTACTTTTGTTTCGTTTCGAGAGTGTACTCACAATAAAGCGCGTTCAACCTGGTCAATGAAAGCACTAATGTTCTATTTATAATGTCTTAATTATAAGTTTATTAAAAGCAACTTAAGCAGAATACTTATTCATGTTTAAATATTTGGTGTCAATTTTTGTATATCTTATTTTGAAAGGTTTATCTTTTTCGGAAAGTATATCTTAATTATAAGATTTTTCTTATTTTATGATTGAATTTGAAAAAATGCTTCAGTTATTTTCTTTATGTAAAATTAATTCCAATGTTTTAATACTAATTTATTTAAATATACAACCTTATACAGTTAATATGTGATGATGGAGTATATGATGAGAAGTAAATTTAATTTGCAAATTTTCAGTAACGATTATTATGCAGTTATAAAATATTTTTTCTATTAATTTTTATATAGTGGATTATATTCTTGCGAAAATAAAATAAAATATACATAAATCTAATTTTCAACGTGGTATAAAATAATTTCTTTAATTTATATTGCTTTCAAAAAAATTTCTGTCTTCTTCAGTCTGTAATACCCAATTTAATTATGGTTTCTTCAACGAATCCAAAACGCAGAAGTCTGTCACGTGGCCAGCTGTATTCTTTTTTTGCATTCTCTCTTTCTTATACTTTCTTTGTGACATTTTGATGATGTTTGAATTAGAAATATCTCTATTCCATTGTGTAGAACAATTGTTGTTAAAAATCGTTCATTGCGCATTCAGTTATTGATTTTTGTCATTCCATTAGTTTTTTAGATATTTTAATTGTATGAATTTTATGATGCTGTAGATTTATCAAGTAAAATAATTCTACGTAAATAACTGCAACAAATAGTTATTCTTTGTTAAAATAGAACGGATTATTAAAGAAGTTTTCCAAAAAATTACCCTCAATTTAGTTTCCTGATCTTGAGTTTCCTTTTCACATTATGATAGTGTCGGTGACAAAATTTATAATTGAAAATGATGACAAGCTACCTCTGTCTGTAATGATAAATGTTATAAGCTTCGGAAAAATTGATTTCTCTGCAAAGCTCCTGTATCAGATTTTATGTTGAAAAATGAGAATATTATTGTAATTTTGTAAACTTCAATGAGCATGTTATGAAATATATAGCCATTGATCATTTAAAATATTTTGTTTATTATATTTCTCTGGTGGATCCAGTTGCAGGTTACGAACATACCATTAACACTAACTATTCTATTTCGAATAGTAAAAGTACATCCATCGTGGGAAAAAGTCAGATCAGAAAGGAGTAAAAGAAATTCTCGTCTCAGCCTATCAAATAACTTGTAACGCTGCAAGGAATGTAAGAACGTGGTTGTTGAGTTTAGAAAAACGTCATGTTACCGTACTCTTCAAGAATACGAGAAATATGTTTCAAGTGCTGACGTCATAATTGAAAATGCCTAACATTCTCTTCACGCGACGCAATATTCTAATCATCTTCACATAGCCAGCGGGCGCAATTCTAATCCGTTTTTGCATCAGAGTCACTTTTGAATGTCACATTCCTTTCTAGCGAAGGAAAGTGAGACTCTTTTGTTATATGCCACATAAAAAAGATTATTGTATAATAAGGGCAGTTTAATTTTTAGGAAAATTTTATCTAATATTTAAGTATTTATCAAATGAATAAAAATTATACAAATTGAGTCAAATAAGAAATTAGTACATTCCTTTATATTTTACTCTTTTATTTATTTGAAAATTTCTTAAACTTTCACTAATTTGAAAATTTTATTAATTTTTACTAATTTGAAAATTTTATTAATTTTCACTAATTTGAAAATTTTATTAATTTTCTAATTTTTAAATTAATGACTAGGCACAAAAATGTTGGAGTATAAGTAAAAAGCCAATACAAATGTAAAATTGAAAACAATTTGTTTGGATTTTGATTAAAATCAGTAATTTTTATTTATACAAAAAAAAAAACTTTCTGCAACTATAGTTTGTTTGTAAATTGAATAACTAAAGCATTTGTCTTCAATAGACAATTGAAAATGCGTCATTTGGCAAGCCTTCTACCTTTAATTATAGACATTAAAGAATATTGCAGTGAAAAACATCCTCTTTGAAAGGAAATACATCCAAATTCATATATATAAACTTTCCCAACAATTTTAGATAAAAAAAAGTTTTTGCGTTATTTAAACTATTGGTAAAGGTTTCTTTTTTATTTTCGAATTATTTGTTTGCTTTCCATTGTTATCATTGAATTTACCAAATGAATTCGCGTCTTTCTAAGCCTTACGAAATACTTTGAGATATAAAAGATGCTAGTTGCTTTTTTTTCCAAACAAAAAGTGCTTATTCGTTCTGTTAAGTCATATTTGTCAGCAAAATTCTGTTGGATTGGAATCTGCGTCTTTATCATAATTAATGTTTTATGTAATTTAACCTAATCGATGAACTGTGGTTTTTTATAATTGTAATTAGAATCTAGTATATTAATATACAAACTACATCACGTATGACTAGTGTGACGTAACTGAAGAGTAGTTTCATTTCACTATTTTCTTTGAAATATTAGTTTGGGGAAAAAGAAATCCATTATTTTTACGTGAACTTTATGTAACTTCTTTCAGATTCGCTTTGTAAAAAGGTTTAAAACAGTTTTAATGTAGATTTTTAGGTCTTATGCGAAGCTACGACTGCTGACATGCTGTCAAGTTTGATAATTTTTGATATTTTATAGACATTCTCGACGATGTTGTATCCATGCGAGGTGCTTCTCTAACATCAAAAATACCCGAACGGAAATGACGAAACAAAAATTGTACGTAACTGGTTGTTACAGTCTTATACAAGACGATAAACACCTTTCACAATTTTAGCCACCCGGCTATCTTTTTCGCCGTTACAAGAGAAAAACGAAAATGTATCGAATTTTCTGTTTGTTGCCTTCCATTTTTAAAACCTTGTACTCGTAACTGAATTAATCAAACAAAAAACCGCAAAAGGATATTTTAGTGTCAAATGTCACCTTTCCAACAAGCATACATCTGAAATTGTTTGACTACAGATGTCTACCGAAAAAATAAGGGATTACTTTTCCCCCAACCTAATATAAGTCACAAAGTACTGTTGAATCAACACAAACAAAATAGGCAAACATTAAATAACACTTAGTAAATTCCTCGCTACAAGGAAAATTATTTTATTTTCAGTTTTTTTTACGTCATTTCTAACTTCAACGAGATTAGTTTTCATTGATATCGTATAATTATTCTGCACTAAACAGCATGATGTTTAAGCAATTAAATTATTGAAATAGCTTTAATTGTTAATTGTAATTTAAATTAGGTATAACATGTTGGCGCTTTACTTTTCTCTGCAGAGAATATGTATTAGAAACCTGGTTGGATGGAAGTTATTCCTTATTTTTTGGTTATTATCATATATTATTTCAGAATACATTCTATAAAATCTTCAATTTATTGTAGATTGCCGTTAATAACAGCCAATAAAATTCAAGTATGAAATGAATGTATAAACTGTAATGACATAGATTGTTTGTATAGCGATACCCATCCAATATTATTTTCTAATTAATAATTATCATTTTCTAATTAATAAATTTTATATTGTGTCTGCTATTTTCCAGTTTTTTATCCTTGCATTTTTGTTATGTACAAGATAACGCTGATCTCTTGAGATGCATTCGTATGCTTTTACTATCTACTTTCTTGATATTGCTAAATTGCTGTCTTTAAGAAAACAAAACTAAAATTGGGATTGACTATATTACATTATTGTCAAAAACATATATTCCCTTCATTGGTGATCCAGACAGAAACAACGTGCTTAACGAGTCTGAACAAGAGCCAAATGAAGGATGAAAAGGTGAGCGCCTGTAGATACCACCGTTCTGGAAACTCAATTTTAATATATGGTTTTTGCAATTGGAATCATGGTTTAGAAATGCAAATATTGTCACCGATCAAATTAAATATGATTATGTATTGTTTAATTAAGATGGAAATATAGGTATATATATAACAAATAACAGATTTACTAATAATTTCACCTAATGAAACGGAATATGAATATATTAAAAAACTTTTGATATCCTCGTTTGCTGATAGTGAAACGCAATGAATTCAAAACCTTTTAACGGATCTCAAACAAGGCGATAGAAAGCCATTTCATCTTTTAAATGACATGCTTGATTATTTTCAAATACAAAAGGAAACGAAAAGTTTTTAAAAACTCTTTGGTTACAATGATTACTGTTAAATACACATAGCATTCTCACCGTCAGTAGTAATGATCTTACTAAATTGGCAATCATGGCTGATCGAAAATGGGAATTAAAACTATCATAATATATTTGTAATCACTGCCACGTTAATTTGTACCATTATTATGCAGACGTCCTCGAAGCTATGCAACAGCTAATCGCTGATCTACCTTTATAAATATTGGAACTATCTATTAAAAAGTAATCAAAATTATGACAATTTATATTGACGAAATAGACTTCTGCCTCGAAATCAGAATATGATAAATTATTAGGAAAGAAGTGTGTTTTTATCATAAAAAATGTGTAAAAAAATGTGCATAGAAGACTGCATTAATGTAAAATGACATTGAATCCTTAAATTTAAATTCAATTTGGTGATCAGAAAAACTAACTTTCAATCTCTGTTTGGTGACCAACAAGAACGGGATTTAATTGACCCTTCATATTAGAGATAAAAAAAAAGACACGAAATTTTTAATGGACACATAAATAGAAATATCAATAATTCAGCTTACTCTGTTGGAATGAATAAACATTAAAAAGTTGAAATTTTGCCAAAAACGACATCAAAGTAAAAACATTCGGAAAAAAAATTGCGAAGAACATTCAAATGACATTTTGACATAGCTGAAATCAACAAATCAATAATTAGAATAAACTTTTTGTCACTTTTTAAGTTATTGGTCAATAGCGAAAATAACAAATTAATCGATGTTGTAACATTGTTGGGAGCTAAGGGAATTTCCTATACTAACCCTAAAGGGCCAAATCTTAGCAAGTAATTGTACGAAAATATTCTCTTAAAATTTTCAGATTTACTAAGGTCTAACTTCGCAAAAAGAAATTTAAAGAGCACAGAAGCAAACATTTGATTGTTACAAAAGAACCTCTTATATTTGCAAAAGTCATGATGCGATCCTCAAAAAAAATGTAAACCAATCAAATCGAAGTTCGATTTTATGTTGCAGTAGGGGATTTGCCATGTTTCAAACAGTAACTGGTCTTACATTAAAAATGACAGGTGATTGGATTTCACGAAGTGATTACCGTGCCTTGAACAGCATTAAAATTTTGTTGATCATTACCCATTTCCCTTTTTAACTATCTGCAAATCACATATTACATGGCATTTACATTTATTTCTTCATAGATCTCGTACGAGCATACCAACAAATATTAGTGAACGAGGCTAATATCCCTAAAACACCAATAACTACTCAATTTGCGCTGTTCTTATTTCCTTTCATGGCATATAGCCTTCACAACACCGCACATTTTTCCAAAGGTATATGAATATTCTCTAAGAAAGACTTGATTTCTTCTTTTGCTAACTGAATGATATGTTCATTGCATCTCCAGATGAAGAAACTTAATTTTTACATCTAAACCAAGTCTTAGAAGGTGAAAAATAACTACGGATTGTACAGAAATGCAGTCAAATGCAAACTAGAAATTCATTCCAAAGAACTTAATATCACTTCAAAACCGATACAGTCATTTCCATCAAAATTTGATACAATCAGAAATTACCCAGCATCTCATTCTATTAGTTGCTCGAAAAGATTTTTGCGAAATGTGGATTTCTATCATCAGTTTATCCCAAAGTGTGTATCCTCTCACTGTATTGCTGTGAAAAAATTGAAAAGTTTCCTTGCTGAGAAATCAAGAAGTGCAAAATGCCTTTCAAAGAATAAAAGATGCATTAGCTGAAGTTACCATGCTGTACATCGCGTTCAATATGCAGTTATTTCTTTAACCACGGTCGCATCCATAAAGCCATCAAATATTTCAAGCACATCATTGAAGGCAAGCCATTTACTATTTTCAAGGAACTTCTAAGTTTCGAGTTTAAGCAGAACTTGGTAAAAGCTCCTCCCTTACAAGCTTGTTATCTCATTTTCATTGACCAATTAACAACCAATATTCAGCATACCGCTAAGAGGGAAACACGGTTGTAAGGATAAACTCTATCATTGTACCGTCTCCAATAGAGACTAGGTAATATCCAACAAAACGAAGATTAAACCTTCCTACAAAATAATTCTTATTTGAAAATCGTGCAACTTTCGATACTTAAAAGCGTTCAAAAGTACAACGAACGGAGTGCTAATATAACTTATGTTTAAACTGAAAAACAATCATTACAATAGAAATGTAACATCCTTTCATGTTATTCTTAATTTATGGATTTTTTTCTTGAAATCAACTATATTAAAAAACCCTTTCACAGTTTAAACAAAAATGTGACTAAAATCTGCTCAGTTAATCGTCATTTCTTTATTTTTTCAGTGATTATTTTAATTCTATTGTACTATTTTTTTTT
>JAPDSC010088680.1:0-60426 GCA_026290005.1 Latrodectus geometricus | reverse complement strand
TGCAGATGTAAAATTCAAATTAACTATATTTATCACTTCTGGAATGAAAATTTATATCGTGCACTTTGTTATTTTTCTTATTATATTGCTTAAAACATACTTAATTATTTTCAAAGAGTAATTTTTAATTTATTTAGTAAATAACAAATCATAAATATTAGCAAAATGATAAATAATAGGAAATTAATTAAAATAAAAGCCTTATTTGATTTATTTCATCATATTGGAATCTCATGTCTAGATATATTTTCTTAAACTTTTTATACATTATAGTGTGAATTAATTTTCCATTTATAATAATCACAAGTTAGAAGTGCACAAATATAATTTTTATTTTTATTTCAAACATCATTATGAATTAATATCCTCATTTGTATTGAATTTCTTGGCGCAATAAGTTCATGCTTCATTCTATTTATATTTCTTGAGGTTACATTCCAAATGCTGCTTAGGAAGATTTTTACATTTTTCTGTAATTTTAATTCGTATTTTATATAGGTAAAATTTGAAGATTTCAAGGAATGTTTTGTTGCTGTTTTAATGCAAGCTGTTCCCAATGAGGAACTGTTAGAAGAAAGTAAAGATGAAGATATAGCAGGTAAATGTTTTTTTTTTTTTTTTTTTTTTTTCATTTGTCAGTTATTAATCAGCAAAAATAAAGTTAAATGAATATTAGTTTAATTAATCCATATTGTCATCTAATAAAATTATTTTACTGATTTGTAAATCTCCATATTGAATAAGTAATGGAAATTTATGCTTAAATATTCAATTAAACTATTCAGGATAGAAGTATAGTGGTCTTATTCTTATTATTAATGTAATAATTTGAAGAAAAATAAAATATATGATTTAAATTTTATATATTTTTTATTTTTCTTCAGGTTATAACATTAATCTCATTATTTTTAATTTTTTCCAGTTTTAACTAATCTTCAGCTTATGAATATACTAATTTAGAATCATGTATAAAAATGTAGTTAGAAACAGAGAGAGAAAAATATTTATGAAAAATGAATTGCTCAATATACTTTAAAAATATAATGCAGTTTTACACTCTTCTAAATTATAATTTTCTTATTCAGTTTACTTTTATAATTTTACTTTTAATTTACTGTATGTTATGCAATTTAACCGTCTAAGTTTTTATTACTGTCCTCAGTAGCACAAGAATATTAAATAACATTACCTTAATGTCATTTCATATTTTGATTATTGAAAAAAGTTGGAAGTTAGATTTATAAATAGAAACAAATAGAATTTTCTTATCTAGATGTATTCATCAATTCTGTATACATTGATTCTTACTTATTTTTACTAAATTTTTACTGTGTCTTTCTCAATAGTTTTGTATACACTGATTAAAAATTTTTTTTCACTAAAGTTCCTTATAAAATTAAACAAAAGTTAAAAAATAACAAAGGTAAAGAAATAAGGAACATTA
This sequence comes from Latrodectus geometricus, assembly GCA_026290005.1. Classification (NCBI taxonomy): domain Eukaryota; kingdom Metazoa; phylum Arthropoda; class Arachnida; order Araneae; family Theridiidae; genus Latrodectus; species Latrodectus geometricus. The sequence continues at coordinate 58,982 of JAPDSC010088680.1, read as the reverse complement.
ATAAAACTAAAATAGTGTCATTAAGTATCTGAATTCAATGTTTATAATTATTGGTATAATATTCATAAATATTTCAATGCAATATTTACCAATGTTCAAAGGGCAGGGTATTTTCTCAGTTCTTAAATATTCAGAAAAGCATTTAGTAATATTCAAAAATGGTTATATTTCAGCATTCAATAATGTGTTACTTGGTATGTAAATATAGTTACTAAATTATTTGTAAATCAAAGGGAATATTTTCTATCTCATGATATTAATTTAGCTTACTATATGACAAACATTTTCCTGGAAATCAATGATGTTTGTAGATAATTGAGTATCAGTATAACTCAGAGTGTGTCTGTAATACTCAGTAAGTTTTACCATAATCATCAGATATTAAGTTGCCTACTCTACAGTATTTAATATAATTCTATTTAATTTACAAAAGAATATTATGAAATCAAATATAGAAAATGTAATGAAGATATTTTTAGATCGATGTTTCAGAAATATTCTTTTACCATTTGATTATATTTATTCTTTCAGATAGGGAAGTGTCTCCAAAGTTTACTTTGGGAAGGAAAAAGTATGGACGACGATCAAGACCAGCATCTATTGTTGATGATGATAGTTCAGTGACTTCACCTATTTTTAGTCCACAAAATTCAGTTGAGCAGCCAATGTCTGATGATACTGATTTCAAAGTATCTGCTGTAAGTGCAAAAGAGAATTCTAATGATCTATACAGTTAAATATATTTTTAGAATAGGAATGCACAAGTTTTTGTGAAAGAAATTTAAATGAAAATTGATTAGGATATCAATGAAAATGTCAACAAATGAGCTCAACTTTATGAGTTTTGATTTATCTATAAATATCTTATACCGAATTAACCATTTTTCAAGTTAACTGGTAATACTATGGACTACTGTGTTACATTCTTCTGTAGCTCATGGATTTATTCAATAAGGAATAGTTGATAGTGCTAAACACAATTTTTATCTTTTGTTTTATGAATTTGCATTTATGGGAATAATTTATGTGGGTGTTTATTTTATTTATAAGGAAAAATTCAGTTTGTTGGTAAGTAGAAAATAAGAAATAAAAGGAAAAATAATGAAAGATTATTAGATGAAAACTGTTGAATATTATAATGTTTTAAATTATATGTTATCTTAAATTTTTTGTTTGCAAATTTTTAAATTTTTTTCTTTTTGTAAAATTTTTATTACTAAGCAGTTTTTAATTTTTTGCAATCTAAGAATTCATTTAAATAATTTCTATTCCATCAATTAAAAAATGTTTTTGTAAATTGCTAGTACTAAAGAAGCTTTTAGAGGTAAATTTACGTTTTTGAAAAATTAAATGCTTTTGTATTTACAAGTAAGACAACTTAAAATTATATTTTAACTTGTGCTTTTAGTTTTTTGTCACATTCTATTATCAAAATTAAAAATAAGATATATAATAATTTATTGTATCACTTAAATTCCATAATATCTGTAATACATTTTGTAATATGAAAATCTTTAATTTTTATTGATATTTTTTTTTTGTTCATTGCTCTAAATTTCTAAAACTGCAGTATAACAATGGAAATGAGAAACAAAAAATATGTTACATGGGAAGATAAATCTTAAAACAACTTTAAGAAAAAAATTCATTATTGTTGATCATTGAATATGTCTGAAATTGCTTACATTTTTTGTTACTTTTGAAACCTTTTGCAATTCTGTAGTGCTCACTGATGTTCTTTCTCAGTTGTGAAAAGAATTACTGACAGTAGAAGCAATGCAAAGAGTATTACACTTTTAAAAAGTGTTTATTCTTTAAACAATATTGTTCATCTGATCAGATTGTTTTGTGTATATTTATATATCTAAAAATTGTATAAATGTACTTTCTACTTTATTATTTTTAATATTTATTGTAACTTTAATGATTGATGTGTATAAAACTTTTTAAAATCCTTTTATATTTTTTGCATATTTATTTTTGCGTTCTATATTTTAAAATAAATTTTGACTGTAACTTATAAGACTGATTATATGATCTCTCTAAGCTAATAATTTATAATTATTTATTATAAATTAATTTTTAATTTATATTATTTAGTTATTCTTCTGATTTAATTTTGATAATTGTGCTGGTTTTTTTATATTTACAGGTTTTTCAATTTTGTATTTATATCATATAGAACAAAATTGATTATATTGTTTGGATATAAACAATGTCATGCTTCTATTTTTACACAAAAGATTACAATTTATATAATATTTCAATTAAAATCGTATGGCTTTGTTGTATAAAACTAATGAAGTTGGCTGAATTTTTTTAGAAAATTGTTTTTATATACTCAAATATTTATTTTTAATCTGAAAACTGAAATTGTGATTTATCAACTTGGATTTTATTTTCTTGTTAGGCTGAAAGTATTCAGGGTAAGAGACGCTTAAGTCCTACTACCACCCAGCAACCACCTATAAAATCTGGACGAATGGCTGATGATCAGACAGATATTTCACAAGCAGGCTGTAGCTCTTTACAGCAAACATCTGATTCTGATGCAGATCTAAATTATTCATTTGAAAACAATCCTGTGCAATATTTACAAGATGTTTGGAAAAAACTCCACATTGGGCAAAATGGATATTTAAATGTTGAAGAATTGGCACTTGTGTGTGAACATATAGGAATGGATATGACTGAAGAGGTTACCATAAAGCAATTTTGTTTTATATATATTACCTATTTCTGTTATTATTTTTTTGTGCTTGTGATATTTCTATGCTTTCATCTTTTCTTTTACTTTTTACTGATTTTTCTCATAAATATTATTAAGAATTTATTCCTATAAGCATTCGGGTAAATAATAAATTTCTAGGTTAATTAATAAATTTATTCAAATAATAGTTTCTTAAGAGAACATCAAACATGACATTTCATTTGCATAACATTTTCTATTACTACTTCAGTGTTATGATTGAATTATAAATATATTTTCTATTACAATTGCAATACTTAATAGTGTGAACACACATTTAAATTCTAGGTTCTGTTATGAGCAATATATCTGTCAGATAAAATTTTATATATTTTTATTTTTATATATTTGTTAAAAATATTAAGTTATATTTGTTTTTACAATCTTTTTTCTTTTTATTTATTCATATTAAATTAATCATTTATAGTACAGATTTTCATAAGCTCAAAATTTTCTTTTTATAATTATACTATTTTTTAAGTCTATTTTGACATATCTGAAACTTTAAAGAAAGGAACTTTTATTGTTATATATTCCAAATAAGAACAGATGTCAAAACGAGTTGAATTACATATGAACAAGAAGTATGACTAAAGTAAAATAAAGATTGTTAAATTCTGAAGGTAATTTTACTACAACCTTGGTTCAAGGTCAATAATGTATCTTTGTTGAATTATGTAATATCTTAACACAGGTTTTATAATTTATCTTTCTCTAATGCTAAACAATATTTTTCATATGGTTTAAATGTATGAACTATTCATGAGATAATTTTATCAATAAATTTGAAAATCACTTTTATCAGTTTTGATGTACTTTTTGTGATATGTTAGGAAGAAATTCGTAGACATTTAGATTTTTATAATTTAATTAAAAATGATTATATCTGATACATGTTTATTTCCACGTAAAAATTTATTTTCTTGTGGAAACTTCTCACTTCAAAGCTTATTTTATGAGAAGTTATTTGGAATCTAGATTTTTTTGTATGGATAATATTTTTCTCTAGTGCTGTTGATTTTTATGTGCTTCATATAAATCTCAATTTTCAAACCTTAATTAAATATATGTTCTGGAGTAAATTGTATCTCTAAATCCAAATAGGTTACTTTTGACTTATAATGATTAAATTTGCCAAAATTGTACTGAAATATTTTTGGAAATCCCAATTCTTTAAAAATGTAATCATAAAAAGAACTTCTATTTACATTTTCTTCTAACCAATGTGACCTTTTTTTTGTATTTCTTATTATAAGTTTAATCTGTCCCTGCATTATATGTTAACTAAATCATCAAACACTGCAAAATATTCCCAGTTTTTTGAATGAATTAAAATCAATATTAAATTAGCTTGATTATGTATGAATTATTTCCTCTGTTAAACACTGAAAATCTAATAGAAGCCTAAAAATTTTGGATTTTTCAATAAAATGGAATAATTTCCTTTGGATCAAAAATATTTTTAGGATTTAAAACATTACTTTCTTATTCCAGAGATTCAAAACAAAAGTAAAAATTTGATTAAAATTAACAGTTTTGTATTGTATTTTGGTTGGCATTACACTTCTCTTCTCTAGATTTTTTAAATAATTTTTTTTTTAAAATTTAAAGTTTGTCTTTCATTTTTTTTCCCAATTTCATACTTATTTTTCCCAAATAGAGTAAGCATACTTGGTTTTTCAGAAAGTATTTTTTATATATTGCTAAATATTTCTAATTTCTTGGTTCCAATGATTTATTTTGGTCAAACATTTGGCAAGTCTTGTTAAATCTTTTCAAATGGCTTCAAATAATGTTTTATTGTTGTTAAATGAAATAGTTATTAATTAGATGAAAAATAACTAATCATGATAAGAAATTCTTTTGAATTGATTTTCATTTCATTTTCTCAATAAAAGAAGTGTAGGCAATGACTATTTTCTTGTGCTATAAAAAATTAAAAGGTTTCTTTAGTGTCTTCTATGAAGCAAGCATGGTTATTTTTATTTGGAAAGTACTGTTTTACTTGCCAAAATTTCTTTTCAATATCAGTTTTTATTTGAATGCCAACTATATTAACATATTCATCAAAACATAGTAAATTACATTTGAAATTTATTAGTTAATTTCACACTCTTTTCAAACCGAAAAATACATAGAAAAATTGATTCTGAAAGAAAATCTCACTTTTAAAAATTATTCCGCTTTTGAAAATGACTATAATATTGTTAGATTATGTTTTAATTTATATCAATAAATCTTTATAATTCATTGTTTTAAAATTTTGAAAAACTTACTTAAAAGATTGATTTCTTTTATAGTATTTATAACATTCATTCATTTCTTCAATAATTAACTTTTTTCATTTACTTAAATGCACTATTTAAGAGTAATCTTAGTGGTATTAACAATTAATTGAAACATTTAATTTTTCTAATTATAGATACTTAATAATTGTTAGTCTAATCAAAAGATACTTTGTTAGAAAATGCAATATAAAATTTCATTATTAGATAGAATACATACTCTGTAATATTGAGTTTTTGATGATGTTTATAAAATCATTGGGAAAAGGATATTTAACTTTCTTTCAGGTTTCAAATTCTACAAAATTAACAAATTTTTTCTCGATTTTCCTCTTTTAGACTGTTCCAAAAGGTTATCAAATTCAAGATATGAGGGAAAAGTCTTTTCATATACAAATTTCTTTTTGTAAATTATAGATAAGACTAAAGTTCTTTACAAATTTTTTGTATAAATGTTTAAGTAAGAGTTTATCTGATATCATTTTGTATTATAGCTTAAACCATTGGAATCAATCCAATTTATTATAAATAGGTTTTAAATTTTTGTGAGAGATATTGATTTTTTGGCAGTGATTTAATTTGTGAGAGATTTGATTTGAGGAACATCAATTACAATTTCAATTAAAAAGTATTCTTTTTATTTCTTTTTGAGCAGAAATGTTTCTCCAGGGCTGATAGATTTTTTACATCTTTTATAATGGAACAAAAAAGATTCTTTTTTTTTAAACACAATTAGAAAAAGAGTCTGCAATCATCAAGTTATCAAATCAAGATAATTAAAACATTTTCCTTGTCTTTTTAGTTTCTCTCTCTTTTTATCCCACTGCTGTACCATTTCTATGTAAGTTTGACTGTGTATAATGGATATCCTAGGAGTTGTGAAAACTTTGTAGATATTTCTACATGCATTGGCTATTGCTGTCCAGCAGAACTTTTTGTAGATAATGGGCTTCAAAGGAGAAAACGTTAAGAACTATAAATTTAAAAATATAGAATACTTTATTTCAAATCTTTTTTTCTTTTTCTATTTGGGATGGATTTTTCAATCTATGTGTCTTGTTGCTTAAGTAACTGCAATAATTTGCTATCCTATAAAATTAAAATTGCTAATAAACTAAATCATGAAAATATATCTAAGTAATAATTATATTTGGAAACATTTAATAACATACAATTATTTGGATATATTTTATATTGCAGTTTCAAGTATTTTGAGTGTTTTACAAATAAACATTTTTCATACCGTATATATTGACTGTTATAATGTTGACTGTTAAAATTTCCATATTAATTTTAATGGACAAAAGAGTAAGCTGAAAATCTTCTTAAAGATAAATGCTTGTTTTGTTTCTTAAAGGATTTTCTGTAGATTTATTTTCATTTTATTCTTTCTCAAATTGTATATGAATATTTAAAATACTGGAACTTGTATCTTGGTAATTCCATCTATATTAAGATCTTATTATATTTTAAAATTTAATAAAAGTACAACATTTATCTTTTTATTTTTGCAAAATTAGAGAAAATGCTTTAGAAAATAAATTTTAAATAAAACTTTTTATTCTAAAGTTTATTATAATGATACCAATGTTTTAAATATGTTAAGTGTTTTTTTTATGAGTCTTACTTACAGTTTTATAACATTAATATCATATAAGTATTTTATATTGTTTAAAATTTATAAATATAGGACAATATGAACTATTAACATCTACCTTAGATATCATATTTATGATTATTCCATTTTTTCTTTCTAGGCCCCCCAAAAAAGAATTATAAATATCATTATTTTTTAATAAAATGAGCTAAAAAAATTTTAAAATTAGTTATATGTTATTTCAACTTAAATAATCAATTACATAATTTCATACAACACATTTGTTAAAATTTTGAATTATTAAATCTACAAAAAACAACATAACTTTCTAAAAGTTTTGCTAGGTATTGTCATTAGATAGTATTGTGTATTTGTTGTTTTAAACATATTTTATGTACCTAATATTTATATATGTTTCCTTATCTTTCATGTCTTTAATTTCTATTCTTTTTGCATAATGTAATCAATACACAAACCTTTATTTTCTTTATTAGGTTGTAGCTCAGTTGTTTGAAAACCTTGACTGCGATCAGGATGGGCAGATAAGTTTTGATGAATTTTTGCAAGGTCTTTTTCAACATGGAGATCCTCAAAACTGTGATTCTCCACTGAGGAAAGTTGAAACCTCGAAATCAATGTTCAATGATGGTTCAAGAGATGATCAGATTACTAATACTAGTGTGTCTGGAATATTTTCTTGTATAGATCCAAATAATACAGGGTAAGTCAGAAAAAGTTTTTTAATTATTTTATTACAACAGAATGCCTAGTGGTCAGTGTGCCTAACTATGGATAAAGAGATCTAAAATTTGAATCATAGTTCAGAAATGGATGTACATTCTCTCCCCCTGTCTTCGTCCTTTCCTTGTATGAATGGAGTATGAATGGTTGCCTACCCTATTAATGGGTACCTTTGGTATGTGTGTATTGAGGAAGTCGGACTCCACACCAAATTATGGTTAAAATGGAAAAGCGGAACAGCACCCCGAACACCTAGAACAGCCAACCTGGCATATCTCTATCTTAAATTTAACAGTTTATATCTGCCAGTGTTTTGTAAAAATATGTCATAAGGAAATTCTAAAAGTTGTCTATTTTTCAGCTGAAAATTATGATAACTATTGTTTTAATTATATGTCTTACATATTGTTTTACACATATTTTTTCAATAGAAAAAGCAATAATTTTCCAACTAATTTCTAATTTTTTTTAAAGGAATACTTTAAAAAGAAAAATGTTCTTAAAACTTAAAAGGGTTATTTAGTATATAATTACATTTGTAATTATGATCAGGAAGTTAACCATAATGTTAAAAATAATGTATGTTTAAATAGTTTTCTACAAATTTTATATTTTAGAAAAATCTTTTTTCATTATAAACTAATGAAATTAATCAGAAAGAAATTTTTGATGCTTTTTGACTTTTGATTTTTTCAGTTAATTTGTTTTTTGAATTGTTAATAATTAACATGAGATAAAATTTTATATTTTACTCTTTTTAATTGTTTTTCATTTCAAAATCATGATATTTGTTCCTTACATATCAATACATTCAAATCGATTTTATTTAAAATACTAATGAAGCTGTTTTCATTAGTAAATCTGCTTATTCACAGTATTTCTTTTAGTTCCTATAAATTTTTCATGATAGGAGCTATTGTCTCTCAATTTGTAAACTCTGTGAAAGTTCTTTTATTACATTTTAAAAGTATTATTATTATGAATATATTTTATCATAACATGATTATTATTATTATATTAAACTTTACTTTAAATTTTTTAAAAAAATTGGGAAAGTATTAATATATATAAAAATACTATATTTAAGGTTTTGATTTTTTTAAATCTTTTTTTAACTTAAAAGTAAAAGACTTTTTTCTTTTTCATTGCCTTTAATATAAAAAATAAACTATTGGCTGAAAAAATTTCAATTTTTAAAATTGCTATAAATATTTTCATATTGCCTATATCATCGTATTTGTCTATAAAAAATTGGAAAAATTGGTTCTTTGGAGCAAATATTACTGAACCTAAAAATGTAAAAAAGTATGTTTATTTAGTTATTTAAGGGAAACATTTTAAATTCTTTAATCACATTATGCAATGCATGGCATTTTATTATATTGAATACATTTTTTGGATTATTTTTATTAATTTCTCTCTTTATAAAAAGTTGTGTTTTCGGAAAAGTAAAAAGATTTTCAATTATTACGAATTTTGTAATTCAGTCTAAACACATTATTTGACTTTTGCATTGTTACCAACAGAGATTTTTTTAGGAAATCATCTGTACAAATTATAATAATTGGTCAAATGAAGTTATAATTTTTACGTTGCTTTTAGTAGGTGAAGTGTATTTTTGAAATTTTGTGTTGCACTTTATGTTTAAGAATAGACATAATTTCTGAACCATTTTCATTTAATTAATTTTGATAATATTAATTATTTGGGGAATAAATTTATTTTACTTTTATGCTTGTTTTTTTTTTAAGAAATTTAAATTTTGTATATTACTGATTATTATGAATATTAATATACAACTTATTTAAAATAAATATTATACTATTTAAAGCAGAACAATTATTCTTATAAGTTTGCTTTTGTCCTTATATTATTTTAGATAATTAAAGATAAATTTTTAAATTGTATACTTTGCCTTTTAAACAGATTAAAAATATTTTAATAAAATCTCAGGTATTTTATTTTAAGTACAGTTTTTTTCTTTTGCTAAATTTGTACTTTTGGATAAATGGAAACTAATCTTTTTGTGTTACAATAATTCTTTTTCTAAATGAAAATAAGATAATTTGCTGATGCATTAATTTTCAAAATTTAAATATTAGAGAGTTTATCTTATTCAAAACTACCTATGATATAATAGTCTGTTGTGAAAGTATACAGTTTTTTTCTCATGTAGGGATTCACAGAAAATTTACTATCCTAATTTAATATTAGGATAATAAATTTTTCTGTGAATGAATGTTCTCCCCCAATGTGACATATAAAAGTAACAGCTACATCAGTCAATGAAAAATTATGGAATTATATGTATAATCTCAAAAAAAAAAAAAAAAAACAACTTTAATACTCATATTATTTTTTCATACATGAAGTTACTAGTTTATAAGATGTTACTTGTAGTTTTATTTTTATGGGGTTTGCGACAGTTTATTTTTAACTTTCAAACACAATTCTGTACATTTACATAATTTATTGATTTAAAGTTTAAATTCTTTTCAACTTAATTTTCTGCATACAGCTTTAATGATTTTTCAATTTTGCTACATAGATTTTTGCATTATGTAATCTTTTGTATTATTATTTGAATAAAATTTTCTGCTTAATATGTAAAAAAAGTATTTGTTAAAAAAGTATATTATTTGAATCTGTCTTTTTTAAATATTGAATTTAAAAAGCACTGTTTTTATTCAAAATAATGTAATTTATTGAATTAATTTTTAAAATGCTTCATCAGAATTACAAGAGAAAGTTTATGATTATATAGAATTTATTTTAAAATGTTTTTGAAAAATGTTAAAGCAATTCAAAAATAAACATGAGTTTCATAGTTTAAATCTCTTCTAATTATGAAAATTTATTAACAAACTAAGCAGATTACAACTTTAGAGTGCCATTTTTAAACCAGGCTCTGTCAGAGTATAAAAAAAGAACAATACAGTAGCTGCAAACTTCAACAACAATGGGCTGCTCGTTTCTCATTTGTCTGTTTCAACGTTCGGTGACAAAACCCATAATAGAATAACATAAAAACAATTCCACTTGCAAAACTAGAAAATACTGCTACAAGAGCTGGTATGTGATACCAAACGCTGGGATCATTTCTTAAGAACCAGAGGGTCATAAGAGTACAGTTCTCAGCAAAAACTATGGCATAATATGCTGAGTACTTGTATCTGGTGGGCTCTGCTTTGACATTTAAGTAGTATATCACATAAGCAACTCCTACAACCATGTTGCACATGTATTCTTTGCACTGATGGAGTTCACCATTTTTCCTGCAGAATCGTGTCTGTTGGTGCATAACCCAAATAGTCATGATCCCCCAGTGTCCAATACAGAAGGGAAAGAGCCAAAAATGATACTCTTTGGTGAAAAGGGCAAGGGTGCAAGCTCTTGACCCTATGGTGCAGAAGTGCCAGAGGAACTGAAGCACCTTTCCTATACTGTTGGGTTTCTTCTTTCCCATCATAATACGATGGAGAGTACTGTTGTATGATGTGATGGACCAAGCTAGTTGGAAAAGTGATGAAGCTGCACAGGCACCTTGTATAAAAACTTAAAAAGAAATGCAAATGTTAATTTAAGCATATGACACTATCACAGTTACATATTATAAAATGCATTACTTTATACAAAATTTAATTCATTTAAATGAAAAATTTGCATTATACTTGATATCAATTAAGAAAACATTACATATATATTTTTTTAAAATATGTTCATTAACATTAATGTTGAAAAGGTCACTCTTTGTTTCTTTTATTTCTCAATAAAGAAAAATAATTTTAATAGGATTTTATAAATTACCATGTATTTCAAGTATCATGAGTTAAGTTTAATTTGCAAGGTTTTCTTAATAAAGGGATGCAGCACATTAAAAATGTAAAAAAATGTTCTTTTCCTAATTTGTAAATTATTTTATAATAAAAGAAAATTAATTTTAAATTATTAATTTTTAAATGATGCCACATTTACAAGTAATAATTTAGATTTATTAAAATTCTTTTATAACAGTGATAGAAAGTTTGCATTTCATGTTAAATGAAATAAGAGCACTAAATGAAATATATGTGCATTATGTATAATGCATTACATAAATGTAAAGCTGCAAGTATTTTTGAATTCTAATATGTTATGAGTTTATAATTGTTATAGTCATAGCTTATGTTTAAAAATTATTTTTAGATAACTTACATTTACACTTACAAGTAACTTTTATTGTATAATAACATATAAAAAGAACTAAATTTTAATTAAATTAAATGATACTAATATTTTTTAAAATTCAAAAAGTTTATAGTGCTTTTAACTTAAGATGACTCAAAATATCCAAATCTAGAAAGAACATTGTAGCATTAAACAACCTTGAATAAAATAGCTTGAAAATTTTCAATTTTTTTGACAGGACTAATAAAAACTGAAGAATTCTAACAATTTTAGAAAACATAATTTTCATTTAAAAAAAAAAAAAAAAAAAAAAAAAGTGTTACTACAAGATTTAAAGATTATGTATAGACAAATTCATGCATCCTGTTTTGTGATAAATAATACCTTTAAGATGTTCTGATGAATATTGCCTGAAGAATAATGTACGTAAATTTTACTAAGCATTAAATTAAAATTAAAAACTAGATATAATGTGTTATTCTATTGAAAAAATTATTATACTAAGGATTTTTTGAATATATATATTTTTAAGGGATATAAAAATCTATACAGTTTATAAATTTATAACTTAAGATAACTAGTAAGCTTACTAAAGTGTGTGAGGAAATAAGAAACAATAAAAGCAAACATAGAAATAATAAAGATGATTGTTAATTAGTTAATAAAATATATTAAAAATATAGATTTTTATAATGAGTTGAAGGGTATTCATTGATGATAAAAGTTTATATATAATTAAAATTTTAAATGAATAAAGTACAAAACTTTTAAAGAAGTATAATTTATTGAAAAAAATTAAAAATTGAAAATTAAATGCATTAATTTGCAAACAAACTTGGGTCTTAATATTTCTTAGTAATATTATATATTTTAGTAATTTTTTTCTTTGTTAATTATTCTTTTCTGTTATTATTCTAGTTAAAAGGAATAGAATTTAAAAGTCTCAAAAATATATGAACTATCTGCATTTCTAATAGCAACTGCATTCTAATATTGACTTATTTAATTAGTTTAAAAATATTTGATTGCTTTTATGCAATTAACAAACATATAATATAAAAAGTAATATTAAATGCTCCTTGTGTTTTCTTGTAATTCAAGAAAAAAGGTCTTATTTTCATTTTTTAAAAATATTTTTTATAAAATAATGATTTAAATATGTTAATATCGCCATCAGTTTTCCTTTAAACATTTTCAAGAATTTGCATAAAGAATCTTAAACTATTTGAATAATTTTTTTCCCATATTTATTTTTATTTTCAAAATAATTGTAAAATTTTGCTAATGTAGTGATAAGTTTTAATTCAGTTTAATATATTTCACTTTTGAATATATTTTGTTAATATAGTTAAAAATATTTATGCTCATTTTGTGTCATTAAATTTTCTGTATATACTTATTTAAAATAGAATATGATTATGTATTATTATAAATTGTGTGAAAGTTTTCTCAATTTTAGAAACATTTTTAAGTTACGTTCATAGGAAAGTTAAAAATGTGTGTATGTTTAAATTTAATACATTTTAAATTTAATTGCTGCAAAAGAGTAAATTAATCATCATACATTCTTACCAATCAAATTTAAAGTATTTAGTTATTACTTTTTATTACTGAAATTTGATTTTCAAGAAAAAATATATGCACTTGATTTATTAATTTTTATAAATTTTATTTTACATATTAACATATGTCTTTGTCTTTTGCGAGTAACATATAATAAAATTTACTTAAATTCTTATTATACATATTAATATCAAATTAAAAATTCCTTTTTTTGAATTACTATGTGTAAACAATTTTTGTCAGTATAAACAGAAATAATAATATGTTTATAATCTGAAAATTTATTATAAGCCAATACATTTGTATTTGTTATGGATATAGTGATGAACAATGCATTGTCATGAAAAATCATAATTGTCCTTTTATTTTTAATTTATTAATTTTGCAAATTTATACTCTAGGTTCAAATTTTACTTAAGATTTACTTAATTTGCATTATTTTTTTTTAAATCATCAAATAGTGGGAAACTAGTGAAAAATAAAAGATAAAAGAATATTTTAAGATTGCTCTAAAAGGTAATTACAAATTAAATAATGTTTTTTGAAATTAAATATTTGTTTTATAAATGTACTATGAAATCTTGATTGAAGATTTAGTAAAATAACTGTAATTGCAATTTTAGATAATTATGTGTTTAAGCTAACCATTGTAAGAAAGCAAATGCTTACACAAGTATCAGATTTACTTTTAAAATTTCATGTATACATTTGTGAGTTAAAATAGCATATATATCAACTTTGCAGCTTGTCAGCATATACATATGTGTTCTTCAGAAATTTGAACCCAGTAATCTGAGTTCAAATTTCTGAAGAACACATATGGCTATATTATTTTAATTGTGTTTGGAAACTGTTTTTAAATGTTTTCTTCAGATTTCATCTCACATATTTGGCAATGTTATACTTTCCATTTTATATAAATAATTAAAATTTTTCTTGTGTAAATATAAATTATATATCAGAACATGTATTTATTTTGCTACTTCAAATTTGATCAAAACTTTTTTTTGAGCAATTTTGAAATGTATTTTGTAATAATAATGCATTTTTTTAGAACTTTGAAAACATAATATTGTAGTCTAATTTAAGCTGACATTTTTAATTAATCCTGCAACAAAAATTTAGGTTGGCCTCGTCAATCAAATATCTTAATATTTTTAGAATATCTCTGCTTTCTACTGTATTCAGTGTATTATTCTATTATTCTTTTTTTTTTTATAATTAATTGTGCATGTATAAAATATTTCTTAATATGTATAATTAGTATTAAAAACAATTGAATTTAATTTTTTTATAAAGCTATTTTGATGCTATTATTTTAAAAGAAGGCAATTTGGTATTTGAAGTTAATTTATTCTACAGTCAAACTGTGCATTTTCCATTTTCTTAATTTTAATGTCTATTTTGAAACCTCAAAAGGATGAAATTTTCTTTCTTTCTTTTTTTTAAAAAAAAATAAGTAAAAAAAAAAAAAAATTAAAATATAATATCAATAAAAATTTTAAAATAAGTCAATAAAAATTTTCATGCTAGCAAACAAAAACTAAACTTGATTTAAAGTAAAAAATATGAATTGCATTAATACTTACTTAAAAATATTTCAAAGAGAATATTTGAAAGATAAGAGTGAAGAAATAAAAACACAATATTTCCTTCAGAGACTTAATTGAATTAAAATATGTGTTTTATGCTATTAAAAACTTAGTAATTATTAGAATAATATTTATATTATAATTTTTTTAAATAAAATAGTTTAACTGAATTTTACTTATAAATAAATGTAAATAAAATTACCTATGACTTGCTTGTCTTCATCTGTTCTCTGAGCTAAAGTATATAGCTGAAGGATTAGTTGTGGAGCTGATTCTAAAAAACTATGTAACAAACAGAGTATAGCTGTTTGTTTGTCATCTTTTATAGTCATTTGAAGTATTGCATTTTTCCTCTTCCGTGCTTCCATCACACTACGATGTTCTCTATCTTCTAAACGTTCTTTGCAGAGGCACTTGCACAACATGTGAATGTACCTGAAATGAAATAGGAAATTTTTTCTTTATCTTGTCTTATCAGAGAATATTTTTAATAAAAAATCTGTTTTATATTAATTTTATTTTATTAACCATAACTATTCTGTTGTACTCTATTATTCACACACAATGTCTACATATTTTTTTTAAAAAAATTGCAATAAAAAAGTGTTTTAATGCAATGACACAAACTTCAAAATTTTCTTAACACATAAATCTATAAATTTATAAAAAAATGAATAATATTACTATAATATAATGAATTTTATTACTTATATACTTATAGCAATAAGTATGTTTACATTACCAATCGTGTTTATAAATTGTTCGAATCCTTATTTTTATGGTTTTTTTTGTATTTTTTCATAATTTTATGGGTAAGATTTTATTTCATAATTTTATGGGTTCATAATTTTATGGGTTTATGGGTTTTAAGAAATTAGCTTATTTACTATAGCATTGCCATCAATACTGCAAATAATTGGGAATATTTTTTTAATCACTTTGAGTGTCATCTTCTCATATTACTTTTATTTAAGTGATTATTTCTTTTCTAAAAAAATGTCTCACCTGTTTTTAATCAATTAGTTCTGACCACTTACAAAAATTTTCTTTTTAAAGCATAGTTATTTTAAATTCTTATTTATTTTACGTTTAAGAGTATTCATTACTTACCAAATAGTACTTAAATATATTATTTGTACAATGTTTGTTATGCATATGTTTTTCTAAAATATATTTGCTATACTTACTTAATTTTCAAGTGAAATTCATTACTTAAGATGAAATATGAGTAAAAGTTGTATATATTTATTTCTTTTTTTTTCATCTAGATATAAAAAATTTTCATTTATATTTATGTATCAGCAGCTTATATTTCATGAAAAAAATATTCATCCACATACATACACATATTTATATTCAATATAATATCTGTGGTAATACTTTTAATCAAAATGTTTCAAAATATTTATGAATAGAATAAATTAATTTTTAATGTATTTTGAAAAGTAAGATTATTTTTTTGAAATTCATTAATGTAATGCATTATAAATTTTAATCAACTAAATTTTTTTTACATTTCATTTTATTGTTTTTCTAAAAATTACAATAATAACATTAAAATAAAGAAACACTTTTATTTTATTGTCATAAAAAATGATACAAAGTATGTATAAACAATTTATAGCATTAATTTGTGATATAGTTTTATTTTAAATTAAGAAATTAAATTAATAGTATAGCCAGAAAATGATTTATCTTTTTATGAATCTTATAGTTTTAATTTAAAATTTTTTTAAATCAAAAAACTTTTCTATTCAGATTATTTACAATAATAGTATATTTAAAATAAATTAGTTGTACTAGAGTAAGTTCTCAGACATTTCATTCACTTAGATGATATGTATAGACTACTTAATATTAAAATTATTGTGCTGAAAAGACATATTTGATAAAAGACATGTTATTTTTGGAAAATGTAAGAGAAAATATGAAACACAAAACATTCAAAATAACTTATTCAGCATGAATGGATTATAGTTCTCTTAATTAGGAATTTGCTTGCTTGTATAATTTTGCGTGTTTAATAATATGACTCATTATTTTAGCAATGTTCCATGCAACAGGAATTTGGTTATAGACCCTTTACTATTGTTTCCCAATATTGTCTCATTTGTACTCAATGGAGTTCATTCAGATGATGCAACAGGTTATAGTAGAATGTCAACTTCATATAGAATATTCTCACTTTAATAAATAGCAAACAACCCAGCTTTGCCCTGTTGGAAAATATTAACTAATATGTTTAAAAAAAATTACATACAACTAGGTAGAATATGACCATAGCAACATAATATTAAGCTGTTAGTATCTGAGGAATAAAGATTATAGAGACCTGCATATCATACTCAATGTCTTCCCTGCCATCTTTCCAATATTAGAGGCGGAGCTGGTAGACAAATGATTAATGTTTTTGCCTTCGATTCAACTGTTTGTAGGTTTAAATCTCACCTTGGGTTTGAGTGCTTGTAGTGGTTCAGAATTCACTTTAAATCTAAGGTTCCAGTTTAATTAGTCCTTGTGTGCATAAAATAACTGTTGAGCAACAAGTAAACCATCTAATATTATATTCAACATGACCCTCTCTTATGATACTTTTCATTGGAATTGGCCATAGGGTCACCTGATTTACTTTAACTATTTGATTAGCTCATTCATAAAAAGCAGAATTTTCCAATAAAGCTTTCAATGCCTTCTGACTATAAGTCATGGAAGCTTTTTGACATGATGATTGATTGAAGGTCAGTGGAATATCTATCACCAAACATATCCCTTGTAGCATTCACCTTCTGCTGACTTATGTTGAGACTGCTAAAGCTTTTAAACTCAGTATGTAGCATCAAATTTCACTTATAATTCAGAAAGCTTCATTACATGTTATTCTTTTAATCTGATATTTATATTTGGACACATTTTCTTGTTATAATTTATTTCTCATTATCACTGGTATATACATCACTGAACATGTTAAAATTTTCTCCAAAACACTCTTTTAGAAAGATAAAATATCTCTTTTTTACAGGATACTGCCCTTCTTCATTTGAGATATATAATGACACATTATCAAACATAAATGATCAAACCACAAGATAAAATGCAATTTTTAAATTTTCTGGTGGCAGTAATCATTTTAATCATCTAGTCTTATGTCACTTAAGTCTTTCCCACAAGACGTTTATTTGAATTGAGTGCTTATAAAAAATTATGTATCTTAGTCTCCATGTCAACTCCACAAATTTGAATAGTTTTTTTTATTTTACTTTTCTGATCAATATATACACTATAATCCATGAAACATTTACTTGGATGATTAATGATATGTTTAAATACTTTACAACAGCCTTCCATTGTGAGGTTATCCACTTTCTAGTTTTAAAATAATTTATAACATTAAGTTGATTTTAGATTATGATTTCAGATATTTAATTTCCATTTTTATATTTCATTATGTAGAAATATTAACTTCTGATGTTTGAAAAAGAAATGTTGCTATGATGATTTGTTTAAAATCTTAATAGGTGCAGAAGTTTGCGTAAATATTCTTGATTTAAAATAGAAAAATCATTAACATCTTTAAAATTAAAAAGTAAGACTATATAGTTTCTTTATAGTATATTTACTTTTGAAAGCTATGATTATGAATTAAAATAATTAGATAAAAAGCATTAAATATCTAATTATTTTAATTTATAATCATAGCTTTCATATTTAATGCCTAAGTGTTCAACAAAAGTATTATTGGAAACTGATTTTTAAGTGTAATTATACAATACTCAAAATTTCAAACAATTGAAGTTATTTAGAATTTCATTAACTGCTGTTTTATATTTTAGAACATGTTATTACTAAAGTGTGTCTTTTATTATTTTCAAAATTCATTACCCTTGTGCAAAATAAAACATTTAATTGCATCGAGATGTTGGGATTTGCAAAATGTTCTGTAGCAATAAATTTTGGAAATGTGCTTGGAGAAAATCTAGACGATATATTCTCATACAATTTTATTTAAGTAGATATACAGAACAAAATTTGATTTGACCTTCCTATGATTTTACAATATCAAGATTGAATTAATTGATATTTTATGCTGACAGAGTATCCTCAAAATATTGAGTCTCAAAGATTTCTGACAACTATAAATTAGTCGCTCTGCAATTCTTTAAATTATAGTAGAAACAAGTTAAAATTACAAATAACTATGAAAAATTAATTAGCGTTCATGCGAGCAATTTAAAAAATAAAATATTTTTTTAAGCTACTGAAATTGATGATGATATACTTTTATTGAAAAATTTTGCAAATAGTTTCATTTCTATATACAGAACTTAATATCTTTAATTTTTATTTAATAAAACTTCATTAAAAATAGTTTTTTATTGTTTCCATCAATCACAATAACTTTGTAATGCTGTCTCATACTTTTAGAAAAGTCCTTTTTTATGGAATATTTTCTATTTGAACAGGATTTAATTATAATGCTATACATTTGGAAAAAATATTGTTGATTGTAGTTTAATGACGTACCTCACATTTAACACATTTTCAGCAGTATAATTTTAGAAAACTTGGATTTGTCTTGTTTTTTGCATCATATGTAAAAATGAAGGAAATTAATTTATATTTAATCTTATCTTAGAGAAGTTACAGAAAGAGTGTAATCTTAAAATCAATTACTGTGCTTACGATTTCTTAAACAATCAATTTTCGTTCATCTTTTATTAAATGTTCTGTAAATAAAAAGGAAGTACATAAAAGTAAAATATTTTTAATACTAATGATGATTGAGTTAGATTGCGAACTTTAAACTTTTTGTGTTCGACTCTTTTGGGCAGGGATGTTGTGATACTGCGTATATCAATACCCCGTAATATCAAAAGATGTTTGAATATTTTTCTGGAATTATCTTTCAGAAGGAATTTTTATTCTGTGACATACACGGGATACACCTGTTGTAAGTCAGGAAACCTGGAAAATTACTAAGTACCTACTTTGGCAAATGACTATTTCCTTTTTTTCAGCAGTGTTGGGAATATCCACAACAAAGAGTTCAGTTCTATCATAAGGTTATGATGAACTCCAAGCGTGTGAATGTTTGCTGTAGTTCGTACATAATTTACCTAAATGGATAAACCCGTTGATTTATGCCCTCGTGATAAAAATGTAGACATAGATCGACAACCGTGTTCTTAGAAATTTATTTCGTGGAAAAAAAAATTATTTCTGTGTTTAAGAAGCAAATTAATTTCATAAATTAAAAACAAAGTGAGTAAGTTAAAGGACAATTTACATTAAATGCGTTTTAATTTGGTTTTAAAATATCGTCGTTTAAATAATATATTTTATTCTGCCTTTTATTTTACAAATATAATTTTGAAAAAAAGTTCTTTTTAGTTTAGTAAGTCTACTATCGCTTTATACGTCTACCTGTCTCGAATAATTGTTCTTCTGCTGTATCTATTAAAGGAAATTTGTCCTTTCTAAAATCTAATTATTAATTAGTCTTCATGCTTATTGAAAAAAAGCTTTTTTGATTTAATATCTTATTTTATTTTTGAAAAAATAATATCGTCAATTGAATAAAAATTTTTCCTCTACAAATGAGGGCTATAGGTTATTTTGGTGTGTGCCAATCATATTTTTAATGCTGATATTGTACTTTAAAAAAATTCTAATGTTTTATATTAGAATTTTTTTGAAAAAGGATCTAAAATATTCTTTTTCAAGTTTTTTCATCGCTAAAGTCATGCAAATATTCTCCTATTTTTCATTAAAGAGGACAGATATTATATTGATTGATTTTAAACTTCTGTGCTACACATGATAAAAATACATAATTTGTGTACTTACTCTATTTTAAAATTAATCTAATTTTGTGAAAAATATATTAATTTGAAAATAACAATTTAGAAAATTTATAATATTTATATAAACATGCTTTCTTAAATGCTTGTTTTGTAAATAGTTTTTAAGTTAAAAAGATTCGATAAAAGATAACCAAATATCATTAATTATCGCATCTTATTCACACAAGTAATTTTAAATGTATGTTGTGTTTATATAGATTGTGTGTGTTACCCATAAAATTAGAAACATCATTTGATTTGTCTCATTGATGTACAAAATTTGTGAGTACTGTTTTCTTTAGTATATGATTGTATTTTATTGCTTGCGTCTGTACCCAGTACTCTATATGAATAAAATAAATTATTTCATATTTCACAAGTATTTTACATCATTTTTTGTTTACTTTTGTCAAGTTTTAGCTAACTTGACCGTTAGTTATTTTCATATCTATTAAACGACTGTTTATTCGAGAAATTCTTAATAAAAAATTGTTAACTTTACTAATTTCATTAATTACTGAATTGCTTTTTTAGTGAGATCCATATTTTAAGCTTTAATCTTTCGATTAATTGAATAAAAATTGTTGTATGCTTTAAAATTAATGTTCTAAACGTTTACTGTTTTTCTAATTTGCCCCGTAATCGACTTTTTTTATATATTTTTTTAAAATAATTAATACCACAACCAGTGTAATTCCACTCTCCATAATTTGTTATATAATTTTGAATATCACTGAAATGTTTCATATCGTTTCAGATTTTATTTTTAAATAACAGGTTATTACAATGTAGAAATGAACAATATAATTAACAACGTTATTGTCTTTTTAATCTCTCTCTCTCTCTCTCGCACACTCACGCATACAAAAAAAAAAAAAAAAAAAATTAAAATGGTATCACGGAATTTTTAACGCCAAATACCTTAACGGAAACGAAGGTATTTGACATTAAAAATTACACTGATATTTTCCACTGATAGGTAAGCTATTATAGAAAGTATACATGAAAGAAGCTCTTTAATTTTTATTTTAATTTCTTTTTATGAACTGTTATTTTGTTTGTTGTTATGTTACTTTGTTGTTTGTAGTTATTTTTTGTTAAAGAAACTATCTAGCTATCATTTTTATAAATTGAATTTCTTTTACCACTTTTCATATTTGCAATTCTATTTAACGTCCTAAATGCTGGGTTGCTTGGACATTGCTAAATAATCTTGGAATTAATCATATCATTTTTTTCTATTCTATTTAATGACTACGTTATGGATATTTATATCGAAGAATATGAAATCTTACCTGTATAGCAAACCTATGCAGAAGACATGGAAGAGGGTTCGGACGACCCAAGTAGTCTTGCTGACCGATGTATAGACGGATGCGGAACTCCTCTGGTTCCTGATGTACCAGTAAATGCTGAGGACATTGACCACTATGACAGAAAGGAGGACGAAAGAGGCCGTCAGGGCTGCCCACAATACTCGCTTCTCAGCCAGTAGTACATAGCATACAACCAAGTCTGAAGCGAGGTCTCCGGCGTAGCTCACGATGGACAATAGGATGTCGAGGCAGCCCAGGGGCGAGTATTGCTCGCAGTATTCGAGGGTGGAGATGGACAGAGGATTATTCTGGGGCACCCGGATGTCAGGTGCAATGATGGCGATGGCTGTTTCATCGTAGCTGGGATCCAGACGAAGTCCCCTTGGAGCTGTTGGATAGTGAGGCGCTGAGGACAGAGGAGGGCCATGATGTTGCGAATGGTGGTGGGGTGGTTTCTGAAGCGTCCGGTAGTAGGGAAGCTCCTCCAAGAGCTCCACTTCGTTTATCATGACCCCTGAAAAAAACTTAAGCTTTAGTTATTTATTTATGATCTCAGGAGTAACTTAAAATTTCTCGAAGATCCCATCTTTAACTGAAATCGAGATCTTAGTCAGGAAATTCATATTATTTACGAAAATTTCTTTCTAAAAATATTATATGACTTCAGTTACCGCTTCAGTAACTATAAGCTTAATTTATTTCTTAATTTTGAACAAAATTTTTTATTTTTAATAAAATGTATCAGAAAATTATTTATACAATAATTATGTGAATATATTTTTAAGTAGAATTATTTAATTAATCTAATTTCTATATATAATTTTTTTGTTTTTCTATCATTTTTCTTTGATTAGTTCTATATAAAACGAGTTCTTATATACCTAAGAATATATATATTAAACAATAGCATAAATGATATTAATGAATTATATACATTTCTTAAATTTATATACGATTTTAAGATTTATAACAATTTGTTGTGCAATAATGCCTCAAGCTTAAGTCTTACACATCGAATTGTTCCATGAATTTGCATAAAATCACGCTTATTATGGTTTATTTAAATTCATACTTTTTTTCTCATTTACGCGACAAGTGTAAACATATCGTATTCTTATACAGGACGTATATGTTAAAATTCATATTGAATTTAACAGATTTATATAAGTATAAGATATTATATTTAACAAATAGCATTACATAAAAAGGAAACACTAAGCACTGTTAATATCTAAAATTTATTTTCTAGACTATTCTTGGCATTTTTCGTCATCTCCTGTAACTCATCTTAATAGGCGTCATCGCCAACGGCTCTAATGACATGTTTATGTACAGATTACAATTACAGCAAAAAAATATATCAGTCTCTGAAATTATAATATTTTAATATGTTGTATCTCTGGAATGAAATAACAAATTATTTATTACATGTCAGCTGTAGAGACGAAATAAAATGAAATTCTCGAGGCAAAACATTTTTACACGAAAGGATTTTGAAGATTTATAAACATATAAGTATATATAATTTTGAAAAGTTTTTATTATGCAATAAATGTTTTCTTCCGTTCTTACACCTATTAAAAAAGCCTCACCATACTTAAATGAGTTATTCTTTTGTTTATTTAAGTCATTCGATTAATTTTTGGTTACATTTTTTTTTGAACTTACTATTTAATGATATCTTAAAGAAAGTTCTAACCATGAAATCGTTGGTTTCATGGTTATAACGGAAAGTTTATTTCTTTTTCTGGTATTTTAAGTTTACTCAATATCGATAGAGCGGGACTTTCCGATTGATGAAGCTGGTATAGAAAACTTTATTAATAATTATTAGCCTTGGGATTGTACTAATTTCCATAAATTCAAATATTCGTTAAACATATGATTTTTGAATATGACTGTAGTTTTTTTTCAAAATGATGCATAATATATTTTTGCTATTTTTTTTATGTAAAAATAAAAAATGTAATATTAATAATCGTCGGCCGTTGTTGTTTCTTTAGCACTGAATTAAGTCTTTGAGAAATATAGAAGAGAAATAATTAATCAAATCATAATTTTTCAATATTTTAAATGAAAATATGTACTGCGAACGTTACAGGCCTTACATTCGCTTCGCGAGTAAGCCGTTCGCCTGCGGCGCCTAAATTAAAATATATAAAGAATATTAAGTTGTGAAATATTTGTTTTCATTTCAGCTGGGCTACATGAACAAGAATTAGAAAAAGTTAAATAGTCAGTGTTAAAATTTAATAACCATGAAACCAGTTTTTGATTCTGCAATGAAAGCGAGATATTTCATAGTTACATAAAAAAAGAATCGAAGTAATGAGACATTTATGCTTACAAAACAAGTATTATTGACAATCGTGAAAACATCATTAATCTCAGCATACATTTTGTTTTTGTAGGAAACACTTAATAAAAAAAAGTACTTTCTATTTAGATTATTTAGTTGAAGTGGTTATAAATTTATTAGTAATTATAAAATTTAAATAAAAAATGATAAATTTTTTTTATAAAAAGAATTGGGATTCGGTGTTTTTAATTTAGGGCAACTGTTAGGTTTACACAATTGTTTGTGTAAAAACTAGCTTACAAAAGCGAAATTGCACATATAAATATAACATTTTACGTTCATAATTACTTAAATTTCGTTTTAGTGTTCACTTGAATATTAAAAAAGTTCATTACGTAAAATACTGATTATTCTTGTTTAAATTATTTAAATTGGAGTATATATATATAATATAATGTGTGCGCGCTCGCGCGTTAGATACAATTCGATCTTCAACTCAGAAAAAGCGAGTAATTTTTCATTGACCATCTCATATTTCTTTGATTCAGGATTTTTCTATTTTAAGCAATAAATTCACATGGATAACAAGAAAATATATTTTCTTTAATGAATCTATTGGGTTCAACCATTTGTATTAACTAAAAGATAAAAACTTTTTGTAAAAATAAATTGTGCTGTATAAAATAATAGAGATTAAATAAATATTCATAAGAAAAATTGAAAAATATTAAGATATATATTTTTTTTACATTGTGAACTCATACACTTATTCTAAATTACTTATTGGTGAATTTATTGGACTGAATTTATCAATTAAATAGTTTTAAGACTTTTAAAATATTTGTTTTTTTTTTTTATTAAATATTTGTAATGTATACTAACACTTTGAATTAATATTTGTAAAATTGGTTGATCTATTCTGATAAAACATCATATTTTATTTTAAAAATCAGTTATTCGATGTTTAAGAGAAAATATGAAACAAGCAAAGTTTTTATCATTAGAAATGTAGTAATAGGATTTAAGTTGTAAAATTTTGTACAACATATTAGTTTCTTATACATTGTCAAAAAATTCTAATCAGAAAAATTAATTTGTTAATAAAAATTATATATATATATATATATATACTGTCGTGGAAAATTAACAAATTATTTTAATACATCATCAGAGAAAAACACATTTAATCACTTCCATAATTCATCAAAACCACAAAAATTATCTATTTTTCATCTTAATCCTTTATATATTCAAGATTTTTGTATTACAATATAAAAAGATATAGATACAATTTTATTTCCTATTAATATTATTTAGAATTATACAAATTAAAAAAATAATAATGAAATACTGCTTCTATATCAATATTTCTGTTAAGATTGAATTTCTAATTTAAATAAACAATTTATAGTTTCCCTGAATGTAATTATATATTATGCAGAAAGTTTGAAATCATGTTTACATGTGCATTTTAAAAATAATTAAAAAAATTGCACTGATGTATTTATTTAGAAATGAATTTTTTAACTTCTTCATGTTACAAACTCAATTTTGGTTGAAAATTGAATTTCTCTAATTTTTATGATAAATTATTAGATTTATAAGATAACTACTATATCAATTTTTCTTTGTATTTTAATGATTAACATTTAAACTGAAATGTTTAGAATATTTGATCCAAATTTACTTTCATCAATTAATAATTTCTGGGATGTTTTTATCATACTCTTCTTTTGTTTGATCTTATTAATGCTTGATACATTTACCCTTGAAAAGAGGAAAATATATACAAAATTTGCCTTTTGTTATTACATTATAGTAATTTTTAGACTTTCGAATTTTAATTATATATTAATATCGATGAATAACACTTTAAAATTCAGTTTATATATAAAGAAAGTTTTCTCATTTAATCTTTATATTTAGTAGTCTAGAAGATTTTGTTTGGTGATCACGCTTGCATGCTTTCACTTTCATATTTGTGTTTGGATGCGAATCAGCGTATCACTTACTGCTTTAAAACCTTTGTTTACAAAATAATTGCATTCAACATTGCTATAAACAATCATCACTGTACTGATTAGGTTGCGAAACGTACTTTCAAAGCTTCTTAATTGCTTTTTATTTTAATGAATGAAACGGTTGTTACCTTGAAAATCAAAATTCATCTCAAGAATGATGGGGAATATTCGCCATGGTGGCTCCTTCGAGATCCGATTATTTTGCGCAAGCGCTGATCATTTTTCCATGGCACGCCAGCTGAATCTTTCCATCGTTGTGAAGTTTCTCCTTTGCGTGATTGCATCAAATGGCATATGAGAGACCTCACCTGTTCCTGAAGGAGCTCCTTCCCGTCATCCACCTGATTATTAAAGCGACTTTTGGGGGTGAGAACTTGCCGGACTCTCGGATTTATACCGCCTTTCCTCCCGACTTAGCGATTCCAGCGCACGCGCAGCAGGGGAACCTTATGTTCCCCGAGAAACACATCTCTGTGATAGTTTTCATGGACTCACCAAAAATAAGTGTACTCACCGGGTTCTTTTTCTTTTCACAGGTACGCCGACGTCCCGACCATCCTGGAGCTTTGGGAATCCCTGGAGCTGCCCTGTTCGCCACAACTGCTGGAGGTGAGTGGAATTCTGTGAGTCTTTCTGGTACCGAAGAAGGGCTTACGTGCGGGATTTCCTTCTGACACCACCACCACAGCCGGCTCTGCGCCGCCCTCTGTGTGTGCCTGCCTTCCTGACGCGCGCGGCGCCCCCACCCGACATGCCGCCCCGGCACCACCACCAACTTCAGCTTCCACCCCCGCCTACAACTAAGGAGTCCCGCTAGTTCTCGGACATCGATTTTTCCACTGATCATTCATCGCTCGATCTGCATCGAACTGAGGGAGTTTTCAAGAGGCTAGTTTCGTTTCCTGTAAAAGGTGTTTTTACCAGGGTTGGAATAGGATATTTGTTCGTCGGTTGTTTTCCGATTGCTCCTCTCCACCTATTTTTATTTAAAAAAATAGGCAGTGGATGAATGACTCCAGGAAAATGGTTGGTGGTGAGCAGGATCGGGATCACAAGGGTTTTGTCTTACTCTTTCACTGAAGGAAAAATTTCCTCTTTCCGTCAATTTTGACAAAGGGAATCGATATCTCGATTGGCTATAGAGGAAGCGTGGATGTATGTATGTACACACATACATCCCTGGATCCCTCTTTTCACCGATTTTTATTTTCTACTTCTCTTCGAAAGCTTCTGTGGTCGTTCTTTCAGAAACCTCTTCGGGTATGGGGAGGGGAAAGCAGAGCCCGTGGAGGAAAGGCAAGAAGATTCAACGATGCCAGAAATGAAGGAGGCACACTTTTTAATTTCCTCCTCCCCGCACTTTTTTCTTTTCTTCAATAGTTTGCTCTTACTCTTTCTTTAAGCGAAAAGAAAGAAATGATCTTATGAAGGAGCTGTTAGAAATTGATTTTAGGAGGAAATGTTTCCTTCAGTTCTGGTACAAGTTGTGATATAAATATATCTATGTTCCCCTACTGATGCTTATTCTACTGTTGGGGTCGATCGAAAATTCCAGCGAATGCCTAGTTCGTTAGTCCTATACTTCCCCCTTCTTCCTTAGCGTGCGCCAACGTGTGACTGTGATTGCACTCTTTCGTGTGAATGGAATTTCAAGTATGTGATAATCAATGAAGAAATAGGTCTATGTGAAGTTCTCTCTTGTGAGGAAAATTTTATAAGGCTTCACAATGTTTTAGTTACTTTCTTCATATACACATCTGTATTAGAGCATTCCTTTTAAAATGCTCCTTAAAATTCTTAAGGTTTTATCGTATAACTGTTTATTACATTAATAAACCTTGTCATTCAGTAAAGTAATCATTATTTTTTATTTAGGAATTAAAATATTTCTATCACTTTCTCTAAAGCTAGAGTTTAATCATGTTTTCACTAAATAACGTGTCGTATCAGTGAGTTGTCTAAAAAAAAACTAAATTTTTATCATTTTTTTAAAAAAAAAATTGATGTCAGTTTGTGACAGCTTTAAAACTGACAAATATATATATAAATAATAAAGTTGTTATTTATTAAATATTAAACTCATTTATTTCAAAATCTATCTTAGAATGATCTTTTTAAAGGGTTAGTACATCGAAACGCATAAAGGGAAATATTAAGTTATGTGTGATAACAATAAATTATATTATTGAATCTACGTTTAGGTTTCTTGTTGTATACATTTAATTGCTTAACTTTTAGATTTGTGAGAATTTTATCGAAATATTTTTAGCTTAAATTTTGAAAATTTTGTCAAAATTTGATTAAAATAATTCAAAAGTAGAATTCAATCTTAAAATTTACATTGAGAATAGGAATTTTGATTAAATTTCTTTGTTTCAAAAGATTAAAATTATTAATTAATTTAATAATTAAACTTAACTATTACTATTCAATTAACTTATGTTTAATTATTAAACTAATTAATAATTAAACATAAGTTATTACTAAGCGTAATTACGTTTAGTTATAAAATAACTTTAGTATTTCCTAAATAAGGATAATTTTTACTAGAATGTTTAGATGTATTTGTGCATATATAAACTGCACTGTGCAATATTAGTATTATTTATTAAAAAAGTATTTCGGTTTACTTAGAGGAAAAATATTTCATAACCTATTATCAATTACTTAATGTTTTCTTCAAATTTCTATGTATATGTATTTAAGTATTGGAACTTCTGTACAATATTTGTAGTTTCAATTTATAAAAATGACTTGAAGTTTGCTCCCCAATTAACTATTTATTAATTAAATGAATAAACATTTTAAAAAATCTCAATTCGAAATAAACTTAAAATTCAAAATATTTACATACTTGAAACGCATTGTTAAGAAATTGTGAAACGCTTTAAAAGAATTATCTTAGTTTTTTCCTTGGATTGAACATTATTACTTAAAAATTTTCTTCGCATCATTTATAAAATAGATTGAAATTTCTTTATTGAAAAATCTGTTACCTATAAAACAGCCTAAAAGGAAAGGAAAATCCTCTAATGATGACTGCTCCCAATTAAGTCAGCATGCGTTTATCTTTTCTCTTTCTCCTGACCTTAAAAATAATCTCATTGTTCTAACATTCTTTTATTTTAGCTCCTGTTCTTTCTTTTGCGTCTTGAAATTTATCTCCCACTTTACTGCTGTATAATACACCATACAATTTTTGTACAAAGCGGTGGAGGGATTTTGCTTTTCCCTTTTGGCGAAGACAAAAGGGGATTTTTCCCTCATTAGTGTTATTAATTCGTAGCATGATGAATGTGCGGGAAGGAATTGTGTGCCTACCTAATTCCGCTAAAAATGATCATCAATATTAATCGTCTCCCCGCGTTGCGCATTTAATTATACCTTTTTACCTTGGCCGATATCCAGCGGATTTTGCTCTTTGAAATTTTATTTGTTTCAGATTCTGTGAATCAACATATGTTCATACTTAATCGTCTAATTTAAGAAATAAATCCAATTAAAAGACTGGAAATTAAATATTTAAATATCTAATAAAGGAATTTTCATCATATTAAACCAATTCTTTTACTATAATTCACTATTTCAACTATTGTCTTTTAGTTGAGTTATTTTCTCAATGGGCATATGATGCATGATATACATTCTTTAATTATGTAGTAAAAATTTTACTACATTTTATACTCGAGCATCTTAAAAGAATGGATCATTATATTGATAAATATACATTTGGTGATATATATGTTGTATATGCATATAATATCGCCGATATTTATCAATATATTAGTAAAATAATGCATTCAACATGAAAGAATGAAATATGTTAGTAAATAAATTGAAAGAAGGTATATTTGAAATAAAAATAACTTCTGTACCTTGTAAAATTAAAATAATATAACCAAAATGTATATCTTAAGCATATTATTATATTCTCAAATGATATATATCTTATAAGTTAAAATGAGATATATGTCATTTGATACCTTTTCGATACCATTCGACCACTTTTTGTTTTGGATGTAATTTTAACTATTTTTATTATTTATATGAATATAAAAAAAATAAAGGAATTTTTAGTTAGTATTTTACAATGAAAGCTTTTCAACTTTTTAGGAATTTTTTTCAATGTTTTTTCCAGAAATAATTGTTTTCTCTCTCTCAGTTAATAAACGAACATTTTTATGTTCTCAGTGAATATAAAAATTATAAATTTGTATGTTTATTATTACATTGTGTATGTATGTATGAAAGACTCAGACTCTTGTTTTGAATTATATTTTAAGGATTTAAAATATTTTCAAGTATACTATTGATGATTTACTTCGAAAATTTTTTTATTGTATCATTTATAAACCGTATAAATAGGAATAAATGCAAAAAAGCAATTAATAGGAATTGCAATGTTTAAAGGGAGAATTATTATTTTGTTAAACGTCTTAATAAGTTAGTGTAATAGCTATTATTGATATACGAAATTACTGATTCTTTTTGGCAGTCTTAATATTGGGCTACTATTGCTTTAATAAATTAGAAAACTATCGACATCTTTCGAAACGCCGTTAATAATCGTAGCGCTTCTATTATTCTGAGTTCTTGTAGCATTTATAAGATAGATTAAAATTAATAGAAATCGGTAAGAATATTTCATACCTGTCTTAATCGAATTCTCATAGCCGTTCATTTCACTTTAAGTATATCTATTTAAATTTTTTTTTTTTTTTTGTATATATGGTGATCAAACGCTGTGAATGTGTTATTGACTACATGTGTTATTTTCATTTATGTTTATTTAAGTAAATTGTGTAAAATAATTACATTATTTAGATAACTGATTTGCTGTCAAGAGCATAATATATTGAAAATATTAAATAGCTGATTTGTAAATATTTTAAAGGAAAAATTTCAGTATTCAGTGAATAATTTAGTTTCTATTATGGTGCGATTGGCATAACCATTTCTATCCCGCGATCTCCCGAAATCCCTATATATCTAAAGGCTTTATTACTATATTTTGAATTATTTTTCAATTGCCCCAAAACAAATAGAGTATCTGCTTGCGAATATAATTGAAGATTCCGATTTGGAAAAGAGGGCACTTTTTTCTGATTAAAAAAAATCAAAAAAAGTGCCCTTAATAAATTGGGAAGTATACAATTGTACATCAAAATAGAAAGAAATTTTGAAATTTTACTTATTATAACTTTAATTTTAAAAATGGAATTTCTAAAATGTAAGAATAAAATACTGACACTGCGTAATGGAAGCCTGGCTGTTGTAAGGCATTTTAATATACCTTCCAGAACGACTTTACATAGAGGTTCATATTCACGTGTTGGAAACTTGGAAAACAACCATGCGCCAAATGTGAATACTGAGGGCAGAAGTGTGATATCATTTTTCCTTTGATTAACAGAAACTGAGAGCGAACTGGAAACCTCATGATCAGAAGAGCGTTGTCCTCCCCTCCCTCTCGGTCATTGTGAGCCCCATAAAATAATATTTAAACGTGGTCCTAAAATTGACGATGTGATATAGCTTTTGAACTTATTAGGAAAGTAATTAATAATAATTAAAACTTTAAGTATACTTATGTAAGAGCACCAAATATATCCCCTTCTCCAATATTTACAAATATTAATGCTTTTAGTGTCATTAAATATTTTATTGTATTATTTATTAATTGTTAAAAATATTATGTTATTTTATGTTATGGTTAATTTATTGTGAGAATTTTACATTCTAACAATTTTTTTAAGCGATTTTTTTAAGAAATATTTATTAAAACTATGTCATTAAAACTCTTAATTTTGAATCTTAACACCTTTTTTTTCCTCTTAAATTGAATTTATTGAATTCTTAATTCAATGTTTTAACTCATCGTTTTTTTTTCTTTCTTTCAAGAACCTTGATTTATAATAAAAATCGGCACAGCTTTGATTTATTAGTTTCTTTATTTAATAATGAAATGAATACAATGAGGCTTGCTGAAATTTTCAAGTCGTCAAAAATAATTGAAGTTTTTAACAAATTATATCAGTTAAAAAATTTTTACATTTTATAATTCATTTATTGATTTTTTTAAGATATATGAGATAAGACCTATAAATTATATATAATGACAGTGTTACTGGAAATGCAAGAAAATAAATGCACTTTGAGTTGCAAAATCGTTAATTATTTACTCCGTTTAAAGGGTTAGTTTTATGCCTTTACAATTTTATTTCACCACAAATTATTTTTCATTGTTTCTGAATTTTTCCCTTTTTAACCTTAATTTAAGCTGGGAAAATAAAAGGGTTTAAATAGCTCTTTCAGAACTATTTCTGTTCTTCTCTCCGACTTTATTATGATGAATGAAATAAAAAGGCGAAGGAAATTGTCTGAGCAGCTCTAAATCGTAGTCCTTTTATTTTGCAATTGCTTGAAAGCTGTCATCATTTAACGTGTTAAATCTTTAAAACATAAAATGGTTATGGGCGATTCAAAAAAGCATTCCGTTTATTATACAGTTGTAAACATTTTCTTTTAAAGAGGATTCTTGTTTACTTGTCTTCTTTTACAAACATTAAATTACAATAAATATTTCTTCTATTAACTGTCCCAACGCAAATTGCCATCAGAAAATACATTTGTTGTTGAATATTCCATTACTAAAGTTCTTGTGAGCCCAAGTAAATTGTTTTTCAAGAAAACTTAAAATAATGCAGGAAATAATTTTTTTATTAACATTTGAAAGCTATGATTATAATAATTGAACCTGGTATTCTCCATGGTAAGCATGTAAATCTTTTTGTAATGAGTAAAATCTTAATTTAGTTAAATCACACTTTTTTTTTTTTTTTTTTTTTTTTTTTTTTTAAAAAGGTTTGAAATTTAAAAATCTTAAGTTTTAAACATTTAGATTCATTGAGAGTTGGGAATGTTTTTCA
Source organism: Latrodectus geometricus (assembly GCA_026290005.1). Lineage (NCBI taxonomy): Eukaryota > Metazoa > Arthropoda > Arachnida > Araneae > Theridiidae > Latrodectus > Latrodectus geometricus. The sequence goes on along the minus strand of JAPDSC010088680.1, from coordinate 25,883 downwards.
ATATCATTGTATAAATTTGCATTCCGACAATTGTCTGCTAATTAAAATAATTTTTGTATAAGTTTGTTCATATATTTAAATAAAGTACCTGATTGAGAAAAAAGTTCGAAAAATTGCTTGAGTTTGGTGATAAGAAAGGATATTTTTAATTTTAGTTATACACGTAAGAGTCGAGAAATATCGAAAGAAATGCAACAGACCCAACTAAAAGTTATAAAAGTCCTAACTCAAATATAAATGTTTTAAAAAAAAATAATCCACAAAGCTTCTAAGTATGTACAAAAACAAGTAATGAACCATGAAAACTGCGTAAAAGTACATTCAAACGTGTAAGTACAAATTTAGTGCACACACAAGAATTAAAGCAGGGGGAATGAGGGGAAAGTTGTACTATTACTTACAAAAGTGCGTTTATTTACACACTGGTTGATGACTGAAAAAAAAAAAAAATACATGAAGAGTGCTTGTTTGATTTAACCAGTAATGTTACTATACATTACATGGATCAAAATAAAATTGCGAATTCAAATTAAAAGAATAATAAATGATAACAGTTTTGACTAAAACTTTCATTATATGTTGTATATTGAAATTCTTTTATTGTGAAGTTTAAGTTTTCCTGCATATCTTTAGTCTATATAGTAGATATCTGCATTTAACATTTAGTGAACGTCCAGGTTAAATTTTTTTTTATAACTCCCATCCTTATGCCTTAAGATTATCCTTCTTATACGCTTCTTCAGTGCATTTTTGTGTTTAAAGGCATTTCTTTTATGTGTTTAAAAGTGTTTCAATTAATAATTTTAAAAAATAGTTCTTCCGTAAATCAATTTTTCTTTTATTAAGTTTTCTAAATTCATATATCTCACTAACTTAACTTGAATGATTCAATTTTCTTGAAGAATCAATTAAGCTGTCAAGTCATACTTCTACTACAGTCCATCTTTTGAATTATAAGTTGTTTTATCTACAGCGACTATAGCTTGGCAGCTGTTGAAAAAAAATTATAAAAAAAATAAAATAAAGAAATATATATACTGTGTGTGTGCGCCAATGCTTTTTTTAAATTAGCATTTTTATTTAAAATTTCATGTTTTAAAAATCTATATTAAACTAAGTAAATGAAATAAGAAGAGATAAATTCATGTTTGTATGCAGAATTAATCTCTATACTGTAAAAGGTTTTGTTACAAATTTATTGATATAAAATCATTTTTCTCAAAATCAATGTATTAGTTCTTCGTTTTTTTTTTTTTTCTAATCTGTGATCTGCATGAGTTCAAAGTCCTTGTGAATATAAGTTAGTATTTTGTAAGTTTTTACCAATGGTTTCAGCAAACATTCCTTCTTTACTCTAAAATTTATTTTTTACCCTTATCACTAAGTTATTGTCAACTTCATTTCTACCTGAAGAAGTTAAATAGAAATTTGAGAAAACGATATAAGCTTAATTTGCATTGATGCTTTTTGTTATTGGAAAATATTGTATTAAAAAGTAATAATTGATAAGAGTTGATGGTGAAACGTTGCTTTTCTAAGATGCTGATATCATAAATAGATGAGTGAAATAGTTTATTTATCGGTGACTAAATAGTAACTAGTAATAATGAATATTGACTACTATTTTTTAATCCCTTGTTTCATACCATTTGGAAAATTTAAAAATACTGTAAACCAATTTGAGATTTTCGATTTCATGGAAAAAGATCTGCGATTTTTAAGCGTTCAATCTGCGTTTCGCTTGAATTTGAGTTGTTAATTTCATGTATATTTTTCCGAGGATTTAGGCGAAACATTTACTTATTATTAATTTCCTAGGCTTATTAAAGAAATTTGTGCATTACATTATTTTTAAAAATTATAGAAATAGCGAAATTTACCACTATTTAAATCTATTAGGCTAATAAAGAAATTAGTTTTGTTTCTAAGACATTCTAAATTATAATTTTTCTTATTTTTATTAAATGATATATATTTTGCTAAGGTAAAATATTGGAAGTTTGTTTTGCAGGGTGAAAAATTTTTTAAATTGTATCGAAGCACAAGTAGTATTATATAGCATAATTTTAATATATGGATTTTAATTTTAGCCATTAGTATTTTAATTTTAACCACGAACATTTGCAAGCATTCGTTGTTATCCACAAAGAATGCATATACAATCATCATATACAGGAAAGTTAAAATACTATAAATTATAAACATTCTTTTATAATGAAATGACAGAAAATCATTTTGCTTGGTTAGTATGCCATTAATCCAATTAATTTTGGAATCCTACGAACTGTACTCTGAATCCTGTCTTAGCTGTCCACTGCAGCTGTATTCTCGTGCATATTCTGGCATGCTAAGAGACTGTTTTATGCAGAAATTCGTTTTAAAATTGCAATGTGTTTCTTATGATGGAATGATTTTTCTTTTTCAATAAGATGAAGCACTCTTAATATAATAAAACATGAACATATTTTGATAAGGGTTTGTAACTCCTTTTTTCGTGGGCTGATTTTTATCGCAACAAGTATGTTTATCACGCCTTAGAATGATTTTCATTAATTTATTTATTTAAATTAGTCTTAGCAAAAAAAAAAAAAAAAAATGATTGTATTTTTTATTTTTAAAAAAAGAACTTAGTTATTTTTCCAGCTACGTTGTTTTCTATGTTTTCTAAAAATTTAAATTCTTTCTATCTACAAAATGCATTCGTTGAATATTTTCCACAAGTGATTGTACCAAGTTCATTTACATTTGAATGCTAGTTCGTTTACTACTGTCGAATAAATTTATTGTCCTGTCTGTGATAAGTAATTCCAAAATATTTTTTTATTTCAATATCGCTTTGCGTTAGAAATCATAGTTCACAAACAAATTATTTTGTTTCGTAAAATGGTTTTCTCGTTTTCAAGTAAAATTGAAATCTTCATTGACGTATCAAAAATGCAGTGTTACTAAATTACTATTCAAAAATAATTTTCTAAATTAAGTTTATGTATTTTTTCTACTGATTTATGAATTTGAATTAAAATTAAATTTAGCCTCGTTGATAATAATGTCATGAAATTTTTAATATATTTTATCTTATGTGAGTGTTATAATATAAAAAGTCTTAACCAAAATTGCATTTTTAAATGAATTATATTAGTTATTAATAAAATATAATTATTCACACATAAATTTGTATATGATTGCAGCAATAAATTTTTTTCTTATTTAATATATTATGTAAACAAAGCTTGAGAACGCAAGTTTCGAATATAAATTATAAACATATATTAGGATTTCATTTTAATATATGGAAAATGAAAATTTGATAGTGTTTTTATTGTAAGTAAATATTATTTTACGAATTAACTCATATTTTTGGATTGTTTTTGTTATATAAATCATTCTCATGTTCATCATAATTTGTTTTTCATTACCTTTAGGTCTTTTTATTCTGTCATTGAATATTCACTTTTTTTAATTTTTGATTCACTTAAACTGCCATATTACTAAATAAATTGATACCATTTTAACTTATAACTCCACTTTTTACATAATAATGAAGAGATTTGTGATCCTAATTAATGTACTTGTAGTTTCTTGTTTGTACCGAATGATAGCTTAATTATTGCTTCTGTGAATCGGCTTAGCGGGATTCGGATTAATTTAATTAATTTTGAAATTTAATAATTTAATTTAATTGCATATTTTTGGAGAGATGTATCATAATAGATAAATGTGTTTTCACTTATTTCATTCTTAATCTCCTCCTATTCCATATTAAACTGTAAATCTGTGTAAAATCCTTATCAAAAACAACAAATATTATTTTGTAGTTGTTTTTAAAAAATAAAAAAAATTCTTTTTGAACTAAGAATTATTATAAAAACTTTCTTCAGACCAAAATATATATTTCTTTGATGTATTGCTTTTCTTAAGTTTAGTTAAATTTTGCTTTAAAGCTTCTGTTAAGCTGAGAAATTTTGATTTCTTCTGTGCCTTAAAATAAAATTTGGAGATTATTTTTGCAGTTTTTAAGGAATTTTTTTATTTGTATTTAAGCCACACACAGTTTTTAAAGTTGTGTATTTAAAAGTCAACTTTTTATTTATTTTAACTTCGTTAGATATGATACAAAAGCAAGTAAAACTTTTTTTTTAAATAAATATTTCTCTAATTTTAATTAAAATTTGAATATGAGTTTTATCAAAAAAATTTTTTTTGGAACGTTTAAAGTGTACAAAATTGTCTCTTAAATTTTCTAATATTTCAAAATATCCTATTTAAAAATGCTAATATTTAAATGCAAGCTTTTGAGACTGTTTCTTTAATTTCATCTTCGCTAAGCTGATAGTTGAATGATTATAGTGCTCTGACTTTTAAATCAACAATTTGTGATTTTACTTCCATCTTAGGCATAAATATTTATAGTGGTTTCCAATTCATTAAAACTATTAACAGTAAAAAAGATCTTAAAGTGACAAGCCAAAACCGATCCTTTTCATTTTTACCATACTAGAAGACTTGTATTTCCATTGATTATGTTTGGTGAATATCCCTATGGTAAATAAATAAATTAAATATTTATATGTAAGTTATTATTTACGGCAGAGCTTGTATAAACGAGAGATTTTTCTAGTTCAATATAATTTATTTAATGACTAAAATAATTGCAAAGAAATGTTTCTTGTGAAAAAATGGCATTTATGACTTACTGTGAGTGTACTTGAATTAATTGTCCTTTCGATCTCTCTCTAAGTCCCTATTTCAGGCAATTTTATTATCTTATCGTAATAAAAGATTAATATTTCTTATCAAAAAATATCCTCATTATTTTTATTTATCACTTTAGTAATTATAACGACCGTGCACTATCTATTAATATAGCATTATATAATAATATAGATAGCACACCATAAATGAAAACATTCTACATTTTAGCTGTTGCTCACATTTTTGATGTTTTTAATTAGGTGTGACAACTTACTATATTTTTTGTCATTAATACATTTTTGCTGATTCATGTTTTCTCCATGGTTTTGCTAAATTTAAACGATGGTATATATCAGAAATTTGAACGCATTCATTGTGTTAATTTAGATTCATTTTATAATTTAAACATTGTGACAAGAATCAATTATCTATATGCGCGAAATCTGAAACTACCTTAAGCATTTAAAAAACACTTATTTGTATTTCCATTGATAATGTTTGAATTGCCTGTGTGTTTCTCGTTTTCCTTTCTATATATTTCTGGAATGTCAACCGTTACTTTGTTGAGCAATGTGCCAATTTAAGCTATTGATGCTAGATTTTCCCAGGAAACGCTTAGATTATTTCTAGTTAAATGTTTCTGACGAAATCTTAATTGACAAACAACACGCACCTATATATTTTTAAGACTATGTAAGAAGTTTTCTTAATAACTTAACTTTTCCTATGAAAATGAATTTTGAACAGGAATTGATGAAGATCGAATTATATATAAATTCGTTAAGCAGGGGAAATACATTAAATGGCTTTTTTTAGAATTAAATGTTTCTTTTTTAATTAAAAAATGTTTTTTTGTAAAATGAGAAATTCTGAAATTTTAAATCCACGAGTATTTCGCGTTAAACCTAATTCTAAAAGAGCATTGAAATAATTTCAAACTTGACTTCTAGATGTAGATTAGAGGAAAACTGCAGGTTTTTTTTTTTTGGGGGGGGGGAAATTGCCTTACATTCTTTTATTTGCGTTTAAGTATCTTCTACATTTTTCATTTTACCATTTCCGTTCGCATTTATAGTTTTCTTTTATTATGCGTTCTCAATGAAAAAAAAAAAAAAATGAGATCTATCGCTCCCTCGAGGGTACGGTCACAGGGATGGGGAAGAAAGAACAAGAGAAAAAAAAATGTTTCAAAAATAGAAGGAAGAGAGAAATATCGCATCGATTTCTTGGAAGATCCCTAATATCTACAAATCAGAAGTGATGAAAAATTTCCGAGCAGGAAAAGGAAAAAGAAGTAGATGGTAAAAGAAGGAATTGCGTCATTTTGGTTCCCCTGGATTGATTAGAAAGGGGCAAAGATAAAAATAGTTTTTTCTGAAAAGTTCCTTTCTCGGATAGTTTTCCTATCAATAGGCCGTTTCCCGCATTAAATTCCGCAGTTTGGGAGAAGCTAGACTTTTGAGAAGAAAAATGCTCTATTTCTCAATGCGGAAGGATAAATTTTTTGAGAGGGTGCTATATATATATATATATATATATAATATGTCTTTTTGACTTCTTCTGGCAATGTCACGTTGAAGTCCTTTTCCTTCGTTGAAGAGAGGCAGGGTGGGAAGACATTCGAGTGAAAATTGTACCTCATATATCATCTCTGCAACAGCCTTTCAGAGAGGCGGTAAACAAGCAATGTATTAAGGGTGTCGAGTTCACGCTACAAGATGTGTGTGTGTGCCAGCTTGGCGCTGTTTTTTATTATTGTCATCTGTGTATTTTTCTTGCAGGGAATGATGCGTTTTTTTGCTTTTGTTTGCTCTGCTTTTGAGGAAGCTGGTTTCCTTGACCATAAGGAATCAAAGTGCTTTACCATAAAGAAAATAGTTTAGCTTACTTTTGGAATTTAGCCAATTGTATAGAAAACTTTAAACTAGATTTTTTTTTAAATACAAAAATTTGACAATTTTAAATTTTTGTGGAATTTTAAATGATTATTAATTCTAATAGACTCTTTAAAATTGAATCATTGAATTAATACTTTTATTTATATTTCCGATGGCTTATATTTTTGTTGGATTTACTTTGAGTATACACAAAAAATGTATGAAGAAGTTCTATTCACATTCGAGTCTTTAAATTTCTATTTTATGTCACTTAAAAATATTTCTCTGTTATTTTGTAACTCATTGTCATGTAAAACTTATTATCACATTATTAATTAGTTCGCAAAATTTCTTTAACCAATGCGTGGAATTTATAATAATATAAGTTCCATTTCAGAGACCACTGTAATATAGTTTCTGGAGATAGTTGAAAAACATTTTAACTATTTGAAAAATATTTTAAAATTATTTTTTGCTATTCTTCGTTAAACGTAATAATTTTAATGAAATTAGTTTTTAGGTAATATCTTAATTTTCACATCTTTTTAATTCTTCAATTTTTAACAATTTATTATGTATTTATTGCCTTCAAATTAAATATTTTTATATTGGCTTAGACTACTGAAAAAAATAATTTCTTTTGCCATTATTATCTTACAATAATACGTTTATTGTGAGATAATAATGGCAAAAGAAGTTATTATTTGTTTAATAACAAAGTTATTAAACAAATAATAACTTCTTTTGTTTATTTTTTATTTGTTTTAATATACATTGGCCTCCAAAAGTTTTGTAACATGCTCTTTTTTGGACTTAATTTGCAAATGAATGAGCGTAGAAAAACTAGTTTTAGATGAGATATGTACACAAAACAGGTATGCATTGATTGTAACCCAGAAGTTAGCATAAGAAAAAATAATAATTATATATCTTATAGGAATTAAATGAAAAAAATTTCAAATCTCTAAAATTTGTTTTTGTAAAATCTCTAAAATTTGCCTAACTGCCGAAGTCTGTAGTAAAACATGTGTAAACATCTGCCTTGTATTATTTTTCGTGAGAGGATGTTTCTTAGGTAATGAACTTATTAACATTTCACGAGGAAAAGAACCAGAAAACTTAGTACCTCGTTATTATGTGAAAATAACAATGCTGATTTTCTAGAGTTCAACAGTAATTGGATCGATTTATTTATTTATACTTTCCTTTCCAAAGAGCATTAAGGCATTCGATATTTAAATATAACTTAAACTCCTGTAAAATAAAAAGTATATTTTTTGAAATCTAAATCATTAAGAAAATATTCTGCAAAAAAAAAAAAAAAAAAAAAAAAAAAAGTGAAATTAAATTTTTAATTAATAGAATTTAGGCTATCTAAGTTGTAAGTTTTTTTTTTTTAAAAGCGTTATATATAACCAATCAAATATGATGTTGTGAACAAATTATTGTACGATGAATTTTTCATTAACTCCGAGAATATTCTAAAAAAAGATTTTTTTCAATACATAAATATGCAGTTTCTCCGAACTTTCCATAAAGAATGCACAATCTGCTCGTATCTCAATGATAATAATATATTGAAAAGACATCACAAAAGTTTAAATAATCAGATTTGCGTTATTTATCGATATATACTCCATTTTCCTAAAATTATCCACATCGTATTTGTTCACAAATTAGAATTCCATTATGTATTATCGCAACCATGTTTTTTAAATAATATGTCAACTTTAGGATCTCACATTTTTTTCTTCATTGCTTAGTAATTAGCAATTGTTAATAGTGTTTTGACAAATTCGAAATCATCTAATTATACTTTAAATTTATTTTTAGTACCAAATACATATTTTTTTGCTTATTTAAAAAATTTTGTGTATTTTTCAACTGAAAGAGAAAATTTAGTTTGTTTCAATGAAAACAACTATTAACCAAATGAGACGGATTATTTTATCAAGGGGCTGTTTAAGCATTTTGCTCTTACTGTTGATATTGAAGATGTTTCGAGGTTTGCATTCTGTCTGGCATTTTAACATATTACTAAGGAACGACTTACCATGCTTGTTTGGGAAAAAGGCAGTTAATCAGATAATATGTTTAATATAAAGCCGAGAGAGAAAAAAAAAACTGACAAATGTTTAACGCAATGCAGTTGTCAAACAAAAGTAGAAATTTTTTTTTCTCTCAGATTTTATTTGTTATATTTCAATTGATTCAAACTTATTTCAAAGAATCAAGATTAATATTCTGCTCGTGTTAATCGTTCTATTAATATACCCACATATAAGAAATAGTATTAAGCCACTAAGTACACTTTTATACAACAGAATTTATTTTAATAAGAAGGGAAACACCTGTTTCTGAATTTTATTCAAAGCAATTCATTTACTGATAAAATATTTTAAAATCCTGTTTTTTGTGATAAGTTAAAGTCATACTCGAATAGTAAATTCTATATTTGATAAGAATTTTTTTTTTTTAAATTCTCGATTTGTTTTATTTATTAGTTATTAAAATCACTCTTTATATTTAGTCTATTTTATTATTTTAATAATTTGATAAAGTTACCTATATATCATAATAATTAGGAAAATTAAACCAATCTACGAAAGAAACTCATTCATTAAGATTACTCTAAGTTATAATTAACTATTTCACAGGTAATTCAGTGATCTGTTTATTATCGAAAAATACTTTCTTTACTTTAAAACGTAAAAGCAATACTGTTGAAAGAAAAGTTTTATACGCGAACTTCCGATGGAAGCCATTACAGTGCGAGCTCAGGGATTCATTCCGACGTGGATGGATATCTTACTCCCGCGACAAGATTCACCAGACTTTAATTAATTATGGGAGTAATACTGTTAAGTTCATTTGCTAACTTCTAGCCTTGAACGTGTGGCTCGGCGCTACTTCTCTCTCCAAAACGAATTAACGACGCCAAATATTTCACGCTTAACGTCAGGCACGAAATGTAGGAAGCCTTAGCTTCATTAATACCCTGCACTGGCAGAGTTTTGACTCAAAATCTGTCAAATGATGCAGAGAGGAAGGGAAATTGCTCGAGAAAGAAGCCATTAAAATGGACGTTAGACCATGAATTCTCAAATGTGACAGTGCTCTTGCCTTCGGTTCTTTTCCTTGCCGTTTATTATTATTTATAGCCGTGGATTAGAATAGTTAGTCGTTTGTGTAATGTGAGATTCAGTGTGCCTGTTTTTAATAGCTGCAAATCTTGTTCTGGTAAATGAACTAATTCGGCATTTGCAATTGGAAAAGGTTTTTGAAGTATCATTATATCTATTTAATTTACAGTAGTTTTAAATAATCCTTCATTATTATCTATACTACACTTTAAAGAGAAATTTTTTTTGTCATGAACTATTTTTATTTTTAGATATTTTTTTAAAATAAAGGTTGTTTTTATTGGAGATTTTTCGCTCTTCTAGTGAACTGGTCACTAATTATTAATTGTGAGTATTGTACTTTGATTATCATACTTCATTTGCTGTTTTTTCGCTAATACATATATTTTTACCAAAAAATTAGTACAACTGGAAAAACAAACCACTCACAAGAAAAACTACGCTCAGATTAAAAATTTTTATGTAACTAAGTTGTTGATTAAGATGGAAGGTTTTATAATCTAAATGATAGTTTATTAGATATTGTATACTAAAGGGTATTTTGTATTTGGTATGTATTTTTTTATGCTAATTAATCATTCTGATTGTCAAGAACGTCGAATTTTTTTTCTTAAAACTAATTTTAAATGCTTTTGTTAACTCATTTGTTTTTTAAACTTTTAATTATAAAATTTGCTTACAATCGCAGGTTTAAATTAAAACTATTAGAAGAGCATCGTAATTTACTTTTAACGTGCGATTACATCAATATTCTTCAATTATGGAGATTTTTGACTCGAGACTTATTAAAGGAATCGAGGAAGATTGGTAACTTTACAAGAAAAATACTTTCATATTTAAGTTATTTTTGAATTCTGATCTATAATAATTTTCGTACCTTCAACTTTTTTTATTCCTTCCAGCAGCAAAACTTTAAGCATCACGATCACTATCATTACGAGACATTTTACATATTTTCGCAATGAAAACTATGTAAAAAATGAAACAAAATTCACAAAACGATGACATATACTTATTAATTGCAGAGTTATACTTTTAATATTCTTTAACTACAGTATGAATATATTAACATTTATTGTGTGAAAAATTAAGCATGGTTTACATATCAAATTAAATCAGGAATCATGCTTGAACGTACTTTTTCACAACTGAATTTTATGCGATATTTGCATGCTGCGCGCAATGAATCTTAGTGTCAAGTAGATTTTTCTTGTGAACAACGCGATTAATGACCTTTATCACTGTTAAGAAAACAAAATAACGGCTTTTTGCAGTTATAAAGTTTTTTCCCCAAAAAATCCGAACTTTGGGAGAATCGATCATATTCAATCATCGTATTAAAGAAACTTCTGAAAATCTGAAATATTTACCATAGAAACTGTCCTACTCAGAGCAAGTAAATGTAGTCTTCATCTTCAATTATTGAAATTCAGACACAGTAGCTAGATTTCTTTACAATTTCATTTATGGAAGAAAACGCTTCTTTAATTACTAAATAAAAGGTTAGTTACAGTTCGATAAATTCACCAAAAATCATGATATGCTATAGCAATTTTATAATTATTATATTTTTTCATTCATGCATGTTTTAATTAATTTTATTCTTTCAGCAATTTTTCAACTTATTTAACCTTTGTATTTCATTTGTAACATTACTTTTTTTTTCGAGTTGTTTCAGCAATTCAGTTATGTAAGCAAATTTGATTCGGATGTAAAAATCCGCGTCTCTAATTCGCAGTTTGTTTTCATTGTGTAAGAAAAATCTCAAATGCTGTCACACCTTGGAAGGCAGGCTGACATAAAGTCTGCTTTATAATGATGTAGCTCATATTGTTGTCTGAGTTTAGTAAAATGAAATTATCATTTTTTAAATTTAAGAGATGAGTTATTTAATTGATCATTTCTAATATAATTGTTAGTTTTTTTTATTATGACTAGGACAAATTATTAAATAACTTTTGAAAATGCATAATGTGTAATTATTTGTTTGGGAAAAGTATATCAAAATGTTGTTGATGAATAATATTGTGCCTATTCCACCATGCTATTTAAATTTTTCCTCCTTAAAAAAAATTAATGGATAAATATTTCAAGATTATGAATGAGAGATTTTATTTCTTAAATGACATTTTAAAAGTTATTTTTGAAGCATTTTATAGTTTCTTTAATTTATTTATTTTACAAGAAATTGTTTTGCTTATCTCCTTCATACATTTAATACATATTTCATTCTAATTAAACTTATAATAAATCAAAAGCAAAATCAATGTTCGCCATGTTTTTGTGGATTGCAGTGTGTTCTACTATATCATTATTGAGTTTGTTTCCCTATTTATGGTGCATTTTCCACACTAAAGCTTAATTCGACCCGCGTTTTAATATCTCAAAATAGATTCCGAGCCATAACAACAAACAAGTCCAATCCGCATTTCCCCGATCCAGTTTTTCAACCTTAGTGAGTGATCCAGAAATTCGTATCTTCTCATCTAAGCAATTACAGCCTGTGGAGAAACACAGCTATTATGCTTGTATTTAAAACAATCAATATAATTGATAATGTTTCATAAAATATATTCTAAAATAATTTATTTATCTTTATCCTCAATTACCATGAGTTCAGATATATATTCTAAAGTATGTGTGGCATGTTTTATCATACCAATCATTTTATTAATATTTATGCTTAAAAAGTGACTGTAGAGCGTTAGTCAAAACATTTCTACCACTGACACTTTTAAAGATTCATAAATTTATTTAAGAAAGTGATTAATATGTAATTATCATTAAATTAAATTTTGTAATTTAATCAAAATATGTTTGCAAAAAAAGAAAAGTATTTAAACATTTGGTTTGATATATAAATTATGCAATTTTAGCCCCGGATCGCAGATTTTATGTATATCTGATGCCATGAATTGAAAGAGGATATTAATTTTTGCCTTAAGTACAAATCTCTAATGTATGACATTAAGAAATATATGTTGCACTATTTTATGTCAAGCCTATGGATCGAATGCTAAAAAAACTGAATTAGAAATTTTTATAATTATGTTATATGAAATATTGTATTATACAGTTCTTTGGGATATGGAGACGCTTCTAACAACTTTTAAGTTCAATTATTAGGGATTAAAACAAAGACTTTTGATAATTAAAAAAACGCATGCCTGCGTGGTTAATGTTTGAATTCAGTGATATAATCTGTTATCAAAAATATATTAAAATATGCATTTTCGTTCTCATAGGCTTGTGTTTATTCTGTGATTTTTATATAATGATAATTTTATGCTATAAATATATTTATGAATGGAGATAAGTAAGATAACGATAGCTTCATACTTCCAAATAAATGCATGATTTGAAATGACAAATATACAATTTACAATATCAACATGAGTGTTCCGCATTATTTCATACACAACGTTTTTGCTTTCAAATTATCTCCTGTTATGTACATTAACATAAGAGGAGATAATTTGAAGGAAAGAAAATGAAAACTTACTGTCAAAAACTATTCCATCAACTTTTGGAAGGAGATTTTCTAATTTGAAAATGGCATTAAGTGAATTGGTTGCAGTGGTTACTCTGTTAAGGTCTTAGGCCGATTCAATTACTACACCATTGTGTCGTAGAACATATGCACTAATCCAATAAGAAATGTAGAATAGCACTTTGTAGTACATAAATTATTAGTCAGTAAACTTATATTTTTAATAGTTTCATCAAAGGATGAATGCGCGTATTTCTGAGAGACAGGTGGAAAATATTTAGTACTACAACTAAGATTTTTGTTTCATCAATAATTAATAGATTAATAAAAGCAAAATATATCCATCCAGGTACTCGCAGTATTATTGAATAAATTTTGCTTGTGAAAGATTTAATTAATGATTTTTTAATATGAAAATATTTTTGTCCTTTTTCATCTTTTTGCTTATTTGAAACATTAAAACGATAGTTTCATTACATTTAGGATATTCTTATTTTCGTATTTCCGTAAATTTTATTTAATTATAAATTACTTTTCTCTCTCTCTCTCTTCTTGGTTCGCTAACGTACTCATATATATATCAGAAATTGCTTTTCATGTTCTAGAGTTCATATTTAACTTTCGTTAAACTAACAGTTTAAAAGCTCCATTTGTATAAACTAGTTTTGTAATATCTGCTATAATGCTTTCTTTTAACCAAATGTTAACAAGACTATATTTCACAGAAATATTTTTATAATTAATTCAGCTATGTGATAGTTTTCTTGTATTTTCTAATTTTATAGTAGAATTATTCAGTAACAATTATGTTTTGTCTTCTGGAGAATTTATGTATTTAGGATACAATTTCTCTAATTTTGCATTTTTTTAAGTGATCAGAGAGATATGCAATTTTTTTTTAAATTTTAAATCACTGTGAATGTTTCGTTTTAATTCTTTTATAAAAGCATGCAAATAAATTTTACATTAGAATAGCGCATAAAACGATAATTCACTAAATATTTTCATTCTTTCAAAATTTCATCCATAATAATGAACTATGCATCTGAGAGCTTTGTCACCGAAATGTATTCTCATCTAAACATGTAGTAAATCAATTGCTGTAAGATTTATTTGCATGCATTTTTCTTTTTATGTTTTTGAAATTTTTTTTATTTTTCGAAGGGAAAATTTTTTTATTAACGATTAAATTGCGAGGCTCACTTAAAAGAACGTGCCTAAAATTCACAAATTCATTTTAAGAATATTTGTTTTTATTCCCACAAACTAACAATTTGTAATAGTTAAGAAATTTTAATACGATTTAGGCTTCATATTTTTTTTTACTATGCCAGGAATATGAACAAGAAGACGGAAGAAAATCGGTTAATTTTCTCTAAAACTTTCAAAAAATTTTTTCTTCGGAACAAGTTCGGTGAAGTTATCGGAAAATTATCCTAATATATCGAATTTATTGTTTTTGGAATTGTCTTGGGATTCTGGTTTCAATTTCTATTCTGTAAACTATATTTCCATTATTTTCGAAGTTAATATGATTTAGTTATCTTTTTCTAGAAGGTAAAAGTGTTCGTGTTATTTGAAGGAGAAAAGAAACGTACATTTTTTTTTAAAAAAATATTTGCAGTCTTTTTATCCGTGTCTTAATCTTTGCTTTTTATGTTTCTCCTATTTTAATAAAGAAAGCAAATTTTTATTAATTTTTATAAAACATTTTTCTTTTTAAGCCATTGGATTTTTCTATAATGTAAAACAAATAGTACAGAAGTAAAAAATATATGCGAGTATTTCTATTATTTAAACAAAAAATTAAAAAAGAATTAAGCATATATATTAATTATTTTTTGTTAATTTCTTGTTAGTTGGCAAAAGTGAATAATTTTTCAACATACATGTTTAATGCTTAAGGTGCTTATCGATTATTAGGCATAATTTTTTTAAGAGATATAAAATCACATTTTTTAAAATTAAAAGCACTCTCTTTTTTGTGTTATATGTTTGAGGCAGGTAAACTATTTACCGACATCTCAAGAATTTTAAGTATCCTATAAAACATAATAAAAGATTTTTTCGTAAAATTCTTTTCATAAAAATTTAAAAAATGAGTGTAAACTCTCCATTTATTGGATAAAACAAAAATTTTCGTGCAGAATACTTAATTTTACTCCTCATATTTTTCTTTTGTTAAAAAGATATTTTAAATAAAGAATATATAAAATGAATATAACATTTGAGTATTAGAAAAGTACGTAATTTTCTTTCCTTTGTTCTTTAAGTTAACTGCAGAATTTATAAAAATTTGAATCAGAATCTTGTTATCAAGGGTGTTCAATGCGAGAACTTTTAACGTATTTGATAATATGTGTCCTATTGCATGCTCATTTATTAAATATTCCTAAAATCTTATCTCATAAGAAAACAACGTATCACAGTTTTTCTGCTTTGCAATAAGAATATTTTAGTATGCTATGATTTAGTGAGTATTAATTAATTTATTAAGTATATCTAAAACGTAAAAATAAAGTATTCCTTATTTTTATTTTCAGCTACGATAATTTAATATTTTGATCGTTACCATTTTTTTGAAAGCTAAAATATATTTTTTTATTTAATGTAAGATATTTAGAAAAACATATTTCTTTACAATGTATTTTACAATTAAATTACTTTTGGCTTAGAATAATTTTGTGTCCTGATTTTTTTTGTATTTAATGTATTGAACAATATTTTTGAAGTCCGTAGAATTTTAGATATTCCTTTTAAGATCTGCGTTATTTGCGCGTTCTTTTAGTGTGTTCCTTTAGTTTTAAAACATTTGTTCGATTGGCAGTGATCACTTATATCTTAACGCATGGACAGAGCTGTTTCAGGAATATTCTCCTGGAAACATTTGAATCTATGTCTCTAGATAAGTAGGATAAATCGTAGACTATTCACATCTTTGTGCAGCAGCATGAACTGCAAAATGTTTTTCGTCAAACACATAACTTTCCTTCCTGCTTTAGCGGAATGATTTTACGCAGGGAATGTTTTACATTTACGACACGTACTGCCGATATACGCATTCGTTTTGCATGGCTTTTTACAGCCAAGTCGGCAATATCTTCACATCCCCCGTACTCGCCTTATCTCTTTCTCCTTCGCGCTACACAATCGCTTATCCCGGTGGGGGATTCAGCAATCTATCCGGCCGATACGCTACCCCTTTAAATGTGCGCCATATACATATATGTATATTGCAGTAACGAAATTACGGCTTCCCCCATTCCCGTGACACCCGCCTCGCTCCCATTGATCCACAAAGAAATGTACCATTCCCATCTTTTGCCCAGAATGGAAAAAGGGAAAAATACGTCAGAAATTATCCTCTTTTTTCCTTTTTTGGCATCACATTTAATCCCGTTGGTAATGTATATGAGCGGTTGGTGAAAATGGCGTGTTGATTCTATTCACGCCTTTGCCAGCCGCGTCTATTGAACACAGTGGCTTGAAGTTTCTCTCTCCCCACAGCAGACAGAAAGGCTATTTAATTAAATCTGGTATTCAGTTTATTTTAGAGTTTGTTTTCATATCTTTGCATTATTCATAATCCAACTTGAGTGGTGAAAGGCGTTTACATTTAAAACGTTCTCAGCTGCTGCCAACTCATTTTTGCGTTTGGTCTTGATAATGGCCAGGCTTTTTCTCTTCCCTTTGTGGTCGTACCAATTTCATTTTTTTAGAATGTTTCGGTTCCATAATGGGACTACTGTTTGCTGTCTTCTGTTTTCATATATTTTAAATAATTCTTGTTCTTGTAGTCATTGCTGATGTTAAATTGATTACAGAAAAGAAAAAATATGTTTAGCAATTTGAAGCATTTATTGTTTCGGCTATTTTTGCATTATTTGTTGTATATGGAATTCGCAGTTTTCTAAATTTGTGTGTGTTAGAGAAAGGGAAAGTAAGAGCACACATTTTTTTCATTTAATTAAGTGAAAATACAACATTCATTTTCAAGAGTTGCTGAATTTAAAGAATTTTGCATACAGTATTTTGAGAGAAGCGAACGGCATACATTTTTTTAAAAATTAATCATGTATAAAATAATTGTAAGAATCGTAAAGGTTTTGCCATTTAACTTACAGAATGTGCAGTTTTATTTTTCAAAGAGTTGAAAACGGTTTAAAAAATTTTTCTGTTGATAAGTTTAAGTGGTCTTCAGTTTTTTATTAGTTTCTAAGTTCAGACTCTCATATCGGGCTCAGATCTTTTTTTATTTATTTTAGTAGTTTTGATTATTGAAAATGAGTTAAGGGTGCATGTTACGATTACCGTGCAAAATGAATAAGAAGTATGTCAAAATTATCGGACAAATGATTTATTAAAAGAAAAATTTTGAAATACAGTGGTCACAAGAGCATTTATTCTTTCTATTTTATAACTTTAAATACATTAGTTGTTTTAAAAGTAGAAAGATAAAGTAAAATATTTTATGTAAATTGTTTTATAATATATTCTGTTTTATGTGTATAAAAACAAATGATGAAAAATAAGAAATGCCAAATTGTAAAATTAATTTACATAGCTGGATTGTACATATTTGGATTACATACTTGTTTGTCTTGAAATATTCAAATTTCTGCATTTAGTAATAACCCTTTAATTCCACTAGGCTATGTCAAAATCAGCTGGTGGTTTGTTTATAAAATATTTACTTAAACTTCAAGTTTCTAAATTTTGACAACCTACTGTCTACTTCAAGTTTTAGAATTTCGAAAACTCAAACGTTGATATAAGGTGAAATAAAAATATCAACTTAAAAGGGGGAAGTATTTATTCCAGTGAAATATTACTAATTCGATGGGAAATTCTTTTATCGTATGCAAGGTCCATGAAATTATTTTATTGAATATAAGTTTCTTTTGTTTAAAATATAATTTATGATTTGTTGTATATTTGAATAAATATTGAAAAACACTTTTTAATTGCTTTGATCAAGAATGTATAACCTATTTGTGTTATCATTCGAATTATATTTTTATTGCTATGTAGAGCTTTGTGGAATCATTGCATAAAAAACGAAGCAGTTGTTTTTAGATTGGACTTTAATTAAACTTTTCTTCAAAATATCTTAACCTCGTAGAAAGAAAAAAATTTATATTAATATTTAAAATATAGTTTAAATTGCTGATTAGTAAATATATTTTAAATAAATAAGTCATTACGTTAGTTGTATTCTAGTAGAATCATTTTTTTACAAGGGAAAAAATGGGAACATATCAAGTTTTGTAAATAATAAAGTGATTTCTTATCAGATCAAAATAGGAAGAAGGAAGAATGGGAAATATATATTAATTTTAGATTTTATAACAAAAATATCTTAGAATTTCAGTTATGATACTAAAATAAGATTGGGGAGTTTGCTGTGTAAAATTCTCTACTGGAGAAATCCATCACTTCAGCCGAAGGAAAAATGTGAAAAAGTTGAGTTCGAAATTATATTTTTACTAGATTTAAGCAAATACAAATAGTGCATGTTTAAATAATGTAAAAACAAAAAAAATATTCAAATTGCTGGAATCATTTTTAATTTCAATGATGTGCATCATAAAGAAACAACTATATTTCTTTTGAAGAATATACTGGTAAAAAAATACAACTTTCATTTGAATTGTGGATCATTTTTTCATTTTGGAAGATCCACGGATCTCTCGAAATGAAAAAATGAAGAACGAGAAAATTTCATCTCTTTAGTAAATATAAATAAACTAAAATTTATGCTACTACTGACTTCTGCTGAAAAATGAATTCATTCTAGTTAAAATGAAATGTTGAATTTAAGCGCCGCTGTTTTCTTTAAACTAATTTAATTTTGCCGTATTTGATGTAAACTTTAAAATTCACTTTTTAGTAAAGAGAAATGTAAAGTTTGGGTAATGAATACTTGAATTTTCACATTGTGCAGGTAGTTGAATGCAAATTACGGAGAAGTGCGTCTTAAGGGAAAGTTTCCGTTTTTCTTCAAGTAAATAACACGTTTAATTAAAATGCTAATTGGCGTGATTACAGTAACCGTTCAAAGCCTTTGTCTCCAAAATGTTTTTGCAAAAGTTGATTTTTTCTTCTTTGTTGAGTGAAATTCTTTTGTTTTCTGTGACTATTTTTACAAAGCACTAATTAGTTTTAGATAAATATATTGAAATTTCTTATTCTTTCCAGACATAGTGTTAACTGGCTTTTCTCTAACAGTAATTAAAATCTTAGACAACTTAAGCTGCCTTCTGGTTGCTTTTTTTTTTTTTTTATCTTTCCATTTACGTTTTATTTATTATTTGCCTACTTAATAATATAATTTAAAATTCACATTCATATGGTTTTGCATAAGTTAATATGACAATCAGGATGATAAAATGAACTTATAATTATCTTTTAATATAAATTAAAAAAGATAACAAATCGCATATTATATGAATTTTTGACCGATACCAATAAATGGTTGACTATTTCATATAATTTATATGCTTTTGAATACTTCAACAATATCTGTTCAGGCTATTTCAAAATTTTTAGGCTTTTAAATCATTAATTTTTGTGTATCCATTATTTTAATTATTTAACGATGTTTCAAAGGTTTATATATATGTATATAATCTCATTTAGTGGTGGTTTACCAGATACTTCCATTATACTTTTGTACCAATTATTTTTAGTAGTTTTACATAAAAAAAATTTCAAAACTATAATTAGCCTTCGCTAAGGACGATGCTTGCTGGTGTATTTGAGGATGAAGGGATGAGAACATTTAATGCGATGAAGTAAAGGAAGAAAAAATGGATAGGTTCAATTATGAGAAATTCGACCGTATGAAATTGCATTTATAGAAGTCGTGGACGGAAATATATAACCAGACGTATGCACAGAACTCTCATCAAGTCTGCCAAGTAATCCATTCTATTAACCGCGGTTGAAGTGAATTAGAAACTTTTCGGGGTAGCAGCCACATCGGCAATGTACTGTAAAGAAAATAATACTGCAAGAAACAGAACACCTAGAACTAAGTATCAACGCAATTAGATACAACTTACTGTATTTCAATCCATGCTTATTTTGCATGAGGTCACTCTCTATAGCCATTATCACATCTAAAGAGTATAACTAATTTGTATTATTGATTTTTTGTTTTCTCTGTTAACCCCTTGCCTGCCGCGGGCGTATGTATACGCCGCGATAAGCCGATGCGTTAACTGCCCCGGGCGTATATATACGGTTTTCGGAAATACGCTTCTCTGCAATTCTCAGCTGTTAGTAAAGCTTGACCCATGGCTTTGGAGTAAAGCTTGGCCCATGGCTTGACCCATGGCATCTAAAGGCAACATCTAAATGCAATGTTCTATTAGTGAAAAAATCCTGTAATGTCATGCTGTGGTTCGAATTCCTCACAACAGACTTTGACACTATTAAACAAGCTATTTACTATGCATCAAATATAATGCCAAAGTGTAATGTTTATGTTAATGCCAAAATTATGAAAAACTTTTGTTACTAAAACTTTTGAGTTTCAGTTATTGAATACACATTGTAGTCTTAATTGTTTCTTGCTGTTTATTAGACGGTGTGCATTTTTTCCGTCTGTAATGCGCTTTGATTAAATATGAAGGAGTTTTTTCAGCTTGTCTAATTTTGCTTTGTCATTTTTTAATTAATTTTAAAACAACAAGAAATTTTCTTTTTTAAAATTTAAATTTTAAAAAAGAGAATTTTTTGTCATTGATTTTGCATTGACGTTGGTAGTCTATAATATGCATTCAAGTCGCATACTGCATTTTACTTGTTTTAAAGACAGCTTATCTATTGGCATTTTAATTAAGTATTATTGCATAAAAGTTACACATTTCTGTCTATTGTATCATCATTTTAGACTCATTTTACTACTCGCACTTTGCTATATAGAAAACAGTTATGTTTTATATCTTCTTATATTCACAAAGTGTAGATGAACTTTGATGTAATTTTTTTTTTTATAAATAAATATAAATGATAAAGGGATACCAACCCGAAAACCAATTCGCACAATACAGTACTTCCCTTATTGCTAAAAGTTAAATGTTGGGAATATGAGGCATTTTTTAAATAATTATCAATATAATGAGTATGTTTTTAGGTTTAAGTTTTACAAACAATCAAGAATATGAAATTAATTAGCTTAATATAATAATACATATAAATAATTATATATTAATAAAAATTCTTGTGTCGTTCTTTTGTAATACAATATTTTTCCCGTCATATTAATAAAATTTATAATACTATGTTAATAATATTTAGTTTTATCGATTTTTCATATTATGGGAATGAAACCAAATATAAAGAAAAAGAAAAACATTTCTATAACGTAAATTTGTTTTTGTATGTTTTATTATAGATCTGAAAAAAGAAAACTAAGTTCTGCAAATAATTTAACATACGTTTGAGATTTGTAATTAAATTTTTGTTCATGGAGTAGTAGTTAATTTCATTTGAACATTGTGCATCTTAAGCGCTTTTTTATAGAATAAAAAAATAACTGTTTTCAAAAATTTATTTTACACTCTTAAGAGTGCATTTCTAATAACCGAATGCATAAATTGTTGCATGAATGCATGTTCTTATATTTCACTTTAATACAATTTAGGAATTAAATATATTTTTTGTGTCTATTTTTATAGTTCTTTTTATTATGCCTATGTATCTATTTAGAAAGCCAAGTAAAATATCTTTTAAGTTTCTGTAGAGGAAGTTTTAAGCTCCTGATGAATGACGTACAAGATTTTTTCTTCGTTTAAGTTGTTAATTACATTTTAAATACTTGATTTGTAACAAAAAATGTATTCTAGTGAATTAGGGTTCAACAAAAATTGTTTTTTCCAATTCATTTTTCGAAAATATTTTTTTATTTGCTTTAAAATGAGTGTTTTTTTTAAGAAGGGGAAGCTTTAAGTTACTTTTGTAAACTTCTGTTCTTTCAAAAACATTTTATTTTTAATTCAGAAATTTATTTGTTCGTAGTGTAAAAAAGAATCAGTAACGCAATATATCTTACATGCTTTGTGATTCAAATCTGAATTAATGTCATTACTCATGTGTTTTTTTTATAAAGGTTTTTTATTTAAAAAAGTAGATATATTCTAAAAAATATTCATTGGTTAAGATATTTCTTTTTGAATTTTTATTACATTGAAGTCAAAAGCACTATACGACAAACAAACCTTCTTTACAATAAATTGTTCTGAAAATAATTTTAGCAAATATTTAATGTCTTAGTTAAATTTAACAAAGATTTTTTTAAATTTATTGACAAGGGTTTAAAAAATTTTTAAAAATGCTCTAAGTCATAAATAAAAATTCATTTTGTGACACTTTATTTTCTCTCCAAGTTAATTTTGTTGCAAAATTTATTTTCTCTACTTTAAATTAAACCTCTCTAATGCATTTCTTATAATTTTAACATCTTATATTATCGTTCAATTTTTTAATTGAATCGTTTTTATATTTATTTTAGGAAATGTTTTATTTTTGCTCGATCTTTCTGTTTAAGTGCGCCAAAATTCGGAAGTAAAGATGCACTTGTTGATCATTTTGATTGTATTATCTTAAGATTTGCCTTCTATTGTAAAACATTTGGACATCATGCTTTTATAGTACTTCGAAGGAGAACTTTTTTATTGATAATTGGCTTTACTGGTATGCCTCGATTGATACACATAAAACTCCGAAGTGGCTACCGCGGCTGATGTGAATATGGCTTAATATCTATGAAAAATCGTTTTGGTAGATAATTTATCCAATGAATACTAAAATGCCCTAGTCTTAAAGTTATCCATTACACAATGTCAAAATTCGTATTTCTAGTTATTCAGAAGACAAGCTGATAATTGAATAGTTACTCCAATAGGCACCGGTCCAACAGTTCATGATTTCGACTTCTATCTCAACAATGAATATATTTGTGGTACTCCACAATTCACTTTAAACTGCCGTTTCCTGTCTGCTTAGCCATTCTGTTCCAAATAAGGCCGTTGACCATTAAATCAATTTAACCCATTGTTCAAATATGTTAGGAATGAACCTAAGACATATCGTTCTGAAGAGCGTAGCCTTTCGCTTGGAGGGAACAGAGGGCCTTCATTGTATCATTTAAAATAAATTGAATGAATTCATAATGATTTCTTAAGCCTTTAATAATTTTTGAAGATTTTTGAATTCAGCAAATTTAAACTTTTATGCAGGACTTCGAACTTTTATTTGACACTTTCATTGATGATATTGATACTGACAACTTTTAACGAAAGATGAATTATTCACACGCATGTATAAAGAAATTTCCATGATAAGAAATTTGTGTTTTGATATGTTCCTAATTGGAAATATTTCTTTTATCACCAATAATCCATTAATCCATTATGCCGTTGCAGAATGTTGAAACTGTAAAATAAAAACATTGAATAGAATGACAAAAAAAAAAAAAAAAAAAAAAAAAAAGACAATTATACCAAATCAGCTTTTAGGTAAGGAATGAATAAGTTAAATGCATAAGAAAAACACGCACTATGTATTTAGTTTTTGAATTTCAGTATAGCAGAACCATTGGCTATTTATTTTTATTTCTAGACTAACAAATTTTAAAAATGTATTCAAATTTGCATTAAATATTTTTATAGTTAAGAAAATTTGTGTCTGTATGAAAATTAAATAAAAACGTATTTTGTGCCAATACATCCACTATATTATTGAAATTATAGAATAAAAACTACAAAACACTAAAATAATAATAAATTATTACAAAAGAAATTACAAAACAAAATTTTATCTATATTGCATTTTATAAAGCATACATTTATTTGAGTTTATAAAAAATATTCTTCATTTGCAAGGAGATATTTAAGATTATGTTGTTGATTAGTTGTTAATATTTATGAATATTAACATATTAAGTCATTATGGTATTTTTTGAAAAAGTGAATTGATTTAATTTCAAATTAAAAATGTACTATATCTGAAAACATGTCATTTTGGTATGGTCGTACCGAAATTATGATTTAAATCAATTGATACAATTTTTAATTTCGTTTTATGTGAGAACATTATCTCGTTCCAATCAGATATTATCCAGTTGAAAAATTAACGATATTACTTTGATTGTGTTCTTCTGGATTAGACGGATAGACGAAAAGACACCCATTACTGTGTAACTTGTGCACAATAATAGTAGATATCCCTTTTCCAGTGACCTCTCCAAAAATAGATGTCGCATGTGGGCGATTGTTCTTCCATCCAAATTAGCTAAAATAGTAATATATTGGTTTTCCGCTGGCCTCGTAACATTTAGCGAACTAGACACAAGTTTTCGAACTATAATTTGGCTAACATAAAATCTTTCCTATTATCGTAAAATAATGGAATGATAAATGCCGATGATTTAAGCAACTACTGGAATTGATTGTTCGGCTTCAATGAGTTCGACGATCGTCTGCATTAAGATTTCTTTATTCTACATCTGAATACGTTTGTATTTTAAATAAATCATACCTAAGTTTTAAACACCTTATATTCGGAATTTATTTTGACTCCTATAAATGTCGAATGCTGGCTTTTTATACGATTGTTTTTTATTTAATTTTTTTAAGGTATTTAAAAGTATAAATGATTATTAAAGGATTAAAAACTTCATCGGAAACATTTTTGCATTATTCCGCTGTAAGAAAAACTAACAATACAAAACTTGTACTCGCTATTAAAAACGTTACTTTTTTAATTTTGTTTTCCATATTTGAGTAAAATATAATTAGAAAATGTCATATATTTAGCATTACAATCTACAAAGAACAGAACATTTACATATTGTTTTAATTAAATTTTAATAAAAGATTTTTTCTTATATTAAATATTTAAAAATTTCTATTGCCTTATTGAAAGAGAGAGAATAAGTAAATGGGTAACAACCACTTCCTTCATTCAAAAAGATAAGTTTATTTGTAGGTTTACAGTCATTTCATGCAAACAAAAGTTAATTTGATTAGTACAATGGTTTGTTGTGGATTCAAAACTTTAATGCCTGAGATGCGAGTTAAACCTTTATTTTGTTGAACAGAAAATTAAATTGACAGCTATTTAACTACCATTTCAATTCCTTTTGATAAAGGATTGTTTCCTATTAATTCTTTATTTTTTACATTTGTTAGATTTTTATTTTCCTGTGTCACATATCTAAATTTATATCATAAGGGCAAGATGTTTATCAGAAATCTTTTTGATCATTGTATTCATGTGCTTTACATCAAGAATTTTTCCATCTTAAAATTATCTGCATGTTTTTTTCATAGGAATTTTTCTTAATTGTATATCTCTAACATGACTCAAGTATGCCAAGTGTTGTTTTTTATAATATGGTATGAAATGTCAATTGTATGTATGAATTAACACTATAAATATTGTTCATATTGAAAATATATGTAATTAATAGTGAAAGTTAATTTTTTTTAAATTCATGCATTATATTCATTTGTAAAAATTTAAGATTAGTTTGGATTGGATAACTTGCTGTGTACTTTTAAGATTTTATCTTTAAATTTTGCTATATTTATATCTTTGCCTTTACTTAATATTTTTTCAGGAATTGGGATTCAACTCAAATGGCAAAATTAATTTGGGAGATTTATCTTCTGT